>VXAU01002492.1:17195-32735 GCA_013399695.1 Formicarius rufipectus | reverse complement strand
CCTTCCAACCTGACCCATCTTGGGGTTATTTCAATTTGCTTCATGTTTAAATTGCTCCTGTAACATGAGTTGCCTATGGGCACTCACAAGTGCTAACATACAAACATGGATGCACACAGGGAATTTTTATTTGGCTACCTGCCAAGTCAATATTGCAGCAAAGAAGAGAAAATTGCAAGAGATAAAGTTCACTGAGAATACACAGCAAAGGAGGGGGAAAATTATTATTTACTCTTTTGTGGTCCTGATCAGTGTTTTTCAAGGGCATTAGAAATTAATTTTAGGGTTCTTTACCACAAAAAGCCACTCTTCCCTGACAATGTCAATATTTTGGAGATATGGAGAAATACAACACATAGTGAATATATTATGATAGTTTATGTGTACAGCAAATATTCAGAGAATGTCAGCTGCATTTCCTCTGCTTCTGGCAGTGGAATTGAGATCTTTACAGAAACTTCACTAAAGTTTTTAACCAAGAGTATTTCCTACTAGAATTTTGAGTCTATTCAATAGATCTGATTTATTAGTTTAATTCTATTTCTTTTAAAACAAACAAAAGATGATAGGACTCCAATTCAGACCCCACTTGCACTTCCACTTACATGTGCTATTCTTCAGTAGAATAAATAAATAATAGCCTTTCCTTTCCCATTTTCCAGGTTCCATCTTTGCATAAGCCACATGAATAATTCAAGGATATAGCTACTTAGCTGCTCTCTGACATGCTATCAAGCTTTTTCTTTCTACTTTTAATTTGGTTTATACTGTGGACATCTTAGTGGCAAGTAAGTGAGTTATTTTCTGTAATCCATACACTAAATGAGAGAAATTCTGTTCTGCCCTGTGTACAAACTGGCTTCAGCAAATACACATCACATGGAATGAACAAGTATTCACCTATTCCTACTCAAGTTCTGCAGGAGACCAATTAGCTTACCTGCAAAAACAATAGTGAAAATCAGAAAAAGAAAAATAGAGAAAATAAAATTAACTTGCAGAAATACTTACGGAACTCATCTCTGACGAGCTGCATTACTGCAGATCTGCAACCCTGAGGGGTGTACAGCTGAGAGAACGGTGGCGAGGCTGAAGGAGGTTCACACACAGTCCTCTGGTGGCTTTTGATGAGCTACAGAAAGGAGCAGAGCCTGTTGATGTTCTCTGTGTGCCTCCTGCCCCTCCAATGATTCCCCTCAATCCTCAGCACAGATGACCTGTCTTTGCACAGCCACTGCCTAAATGAAGACCTCCAGAAGGTTTGAAAATTCTCTGCAGCGTAGCCAGGGAATGCTAACAGTGTGTGACTGATTAAGAACTGGCAGGGTAAGTTTTTTATGAGAAACAGAATCTCAGACCCAAAATGGGTTTTAGAATAAAAGTTTATTATATGGTGAAAGCAAACAGCAATGCTGGATGTGCGGGAGTCCTCGCTCCCCAAAAAACCACACACCAAACACTGCACAGGTTGGGGGTTTATCCAGTTACTTCATACATATTCATTACATCATATACATAGACATGTTACAATGTGATGCTAAACAGTCTTCAACATATGTTTCTTTATTGTGTCAGTTCCATCCTCTATAGTTCACATTTTCCCTGATAAGGGCTCAGGGAAACTAAACAGTGGTACCATAATTCAAGTATTTCCTTGAAAGGGAACAGAGAAACTAACCAGTTCTACCATAATTCATATTACCTTGATAAGGAAGAGAAACTAAACAGTTCCACCATAACTCACGTTGTTTTGATAAAGAAGAGAAACTAAGCAGTTCTACTATAATTTACATTGTTTTGGTAAAGAAGAGAAACTAAACAGTTTTACCATAATCTACAGCACCTCTGTAGTAACAACAACTTGTTCCTTTTATGGGGGCTGCAATTACCCATTTGTCTTTCATTGACATGAATCATAATGACATTTATCACATTTTTTAATCAAGAAAGAAATGCAGCAAAATGACAAATGCAGTAAGCTGGACTCTTCCCTCAGGGTGGCACCTCTGCTTGAAGGCAGGGCTTGAGGCTTCTGCTCTCACAGGCAGAGCTCTCCAGCTCAGTAAAACTGCATTGCCTCTGACAAACCAGCACTGGAAACAGACCTTGTCTCAAAACTACTGCTGGTTTGAGCATCTCCAGCTTCAGATTATTCCTCACAACTCCCTCTCCCTGCTCAGGAGGGAGTTGTCCATCTCCCTGAGATGACAGGAGCGTGTAGCAGTCGGGCACGGTCCCCGTTTGTGGGGGGGGGCAAACAGGAACGTTTATTGAAGTCACAAGATACAATATATAAGTTCAACAAGTAAATATTCATCTCAGGGGCTGGTTTTATGCTAAATATGGGAGGAGATATTACAACTGGAAAATTACATAATGGTTGCTATGGAGGGCAGTCAGGAATGTGAGGTCAGAAGAAACAAAGGCACTTTATTCATGGAAGTTCATTTGGCCTAGGAGGGGTACACAGAAGCCCATAAATCTTGTCAGCTGCAGGAGATACTGAGGCAGCAGAGGTCAGCAGACTTGCTTGAGTTTTATCAAGCTTGGTATACTCCCAGTACACTTTCCCAAGGCCTCTTTGACTTTCCAGTCAGCTTCCTTGAAGCCAAGATATTTTTAAATCCCACAGGAGTGCTGGCAGGCTCTGGGCAGTGTCTCATGCTGCTCTGCTCTGCCCTGGGCAGCTCTCACCACGGTTTGGGCACTGCCACACCACCCTCAGAAACATCTTGAGTTCTTCCCAGCTGATTTCCTCCCAGTCTCCTGACATTTTAAGAGCTGATTAAGCGTTTGCATGATACCAGCAATTTATACCTATTTCTCCACAACTTCACACGTTTATATTACAACTCCATTCTCATGCTTGCCACAAAAGGTTTTGAAACTTCCTAACAATCAAACCTCTGCTTTTCACCACCCGAGAAGTCTAATCAAGGAAGCCCTGAGAGCTCCCCTGAATGGCCTCAATTCTCCAAGTAATCAGCAGCAGAGGCAGGTGCTCAGCACCTCAAGAGCCAGGCTGTGGAACTAAATATTAACAAGAGCCATCTGCTGCTTGAACAGACAAGTTTTGCTGCCCCTTTCAGGGTTACTTGGCTATTTAACAGACACACCTTTTACAGAGTTGCAAGGGCTCGCAGCTCCAAAATTCAGATGACAGCGGGATGCCTGGAACTGGCCTTGGAATTAAGGCCATGTTTCAGAACTTGAGCCTTCAGAGGTATTCTGTCAGCTCTTACAGTTCAGCACCCCCGGGAAACTGCTGGTGTTAACAATTTAGAGGTTTAAATCAGGTAATTGCAGGCACGGGAAAATCCCAACTCCCCTTCCCTGCTTGGAAACGGGGACGGAAATCTTACCAGCACAAGCTTTCCCAGAGTGCTGTTCTCCAATTTAGGAAAAGACTACTTGAATAAAGTCTGATGGGATTCGGGTATTTCAACATTTGTGCGTCCCCAACAAGAGTAGAGAGGAACTTTGATGATGAAGTTCACTTCTTTTTAAGAGAGAACCAATTGTTCCCAGTAAAACTGGCTTTACATACAGTCCAGACTTCAGCTAAAAGCTGTTTTTCTGTTTGAATCAGTTCATCTGTACAAAAGATAGTGCAGAAGAGACTCTGGAAAATTCTATGACATTGCAGAAGTGTAACCAAGCAATCTTTCAACAACACAGCTAGAAACAACAATTAGCTATCCAGAGTTACTTTTTCCACGTTAATCCTCACTGCAACACTATCAAAGAAGTTAAAAGGGGTTTTGAGGGGGAAACAAAGTGATTTTTCTTTTTAATTTGATTCAGCTTCCCTTTAGTGCAAAAGTTAGACATACACAAGATGTTTTATCCCAAAATCAGCAAAACTTGTGGGAAAACACATGGAAGAAAGCCAGATCCTGTTCTGTTTCCTACTGGTTTTTCCTAAATGAGAACAACTTAATATTTCTATCACAACACTGTTTAGTTATTATTCATATATGCAGATTTAGTTCCCTAATTATTTAAATGTTTAATTATGGTCATTTTAGGTATTTATTCTGGGTAAAGTGTAACCAACACAAAATCCCTACTTAATATCTTAATTAGTGTCTAAATACCCAAGCCTGCCTTATCCCTCCCTCAGCAGGGTAAGAGGTGTCACTTCTGGCTGCAGAGCTCTCCACTACCTGGACAAAAACTCAGCCCTTTTTGGCTCCTTTACAAAGACTAAGATGAGCCAAGAAGGTCCCTGCCTCGTGTTGACAACAGCTTTGACAGCAGCAAACGAGACATCAGTGTTAAATTAGAAGTGATTTAGTCAGTGCCCACGTGTTTTCTGCTGCACTATGACTACCTGTCTTGTGCACAGAAGAATTACTCAGCACAGGTTCCTTCTGCCCCGGGAGGTGCTGGCTTGTCACCATCCCTGTAAGGAGGGTGCTCAGCCCCTGCAGAGCATCAGCTGGAGTGACATTTGTTGGAGTCAACCCTGGAGAAAGGGATGATGGCACAGATAACTCTGCCTCCCTTCAGGGACTGGGGTTCTCAAGGTGGGTGACAATGAATGTGCCCCAGTAGGTCACGGAGATCCTGTCTGGGCAAAGGTGGTTGTGTTCTTACAGCATTTTCTAGGCAAAACCAGTTCTCTTCATTCCTTCTGTCAGAGGCTGCTCATGTGAGGATTGGTTTTGCCCTTTTGGGGAAGAGCAGGGGCACAGAGTTGGTGCAACCACCAGTGTTTGAAGGATGCCCAGAGCCTCCTCTTTCCCCCTTAACTGGATCAGTGTCTCCTGCAGCCCAGCCCAGCACAGAGCTAAATGCCAAGCTGTGTGAACAGCACAGCCCAGGCAAGTCACCATGGGCTGCCAAACTCCCAGGATAAGGTGGGCTTCTAGTTTGGGAGTACAGCAGTTACACCACAGAGACCACAACTTGGTTTCTAGCAATCTAAAATCCCCAAAACTCTTTCCCTGAACCTGATAACCATGATGCTATTTGAAAAATATGACTTTTAAATGCATTGTGCTGGAATGCATTTTGCAACATATGATCTATCAAATGCAGTGAATTTACTTTTTATTCAAGTCATCACACAGAGTAAGGATGCAAAAAGGGCAGGTATCTTGTCTTGTTAAGGATGTTTAATTTCTCCCCACATGCTTAGCTTGTACCTTCATTGCTGTACAACACATCACATTCAACAGACGTGACCAGAGATTAGCACATATCAAAGACACAGCTGATCTACTGATTAAAAATATGGAAACACAAAATGGCCAGAAAATAAAAGGAAAAAACAGGAAAAAAGCTTTGGACTCCTGACCAGGGAAATGCAAGAGTGAGGGAGGAAGAACAGTACCAAAGTAAAGGGGAGCAGGGAGGACAGACTGATTTTTATACCATCTGGTGACACAGTAGAAACCAGAAGACTGATTTCTGCTCTTGGCACTGACCTTTCAAAGTTTCACTAAGCCTCTTCTCTTCAATTTAGAATTTTCTTCTGTAAAATGGGGTAATAACAATCAAATTCTGTTCAGTGTGCACTGGGAGCTTACTATATAAGTAGCTGGGCAATATTTACTATTAGTTTAGACAAAAGAAAAAGAATTCTTCTCAAATCACTGCAAATGACACCGATTTGAGGCAAGATTTTGCTTTTTCTAATGCTTTGAACCAACAAAATTGAAAGTAGACAAGTACTGAGATAATGGTGAATTAAAAAAGGAGTTTTAAAAGAATGTCCATTGATCTTTCGTGCTTCCTATATATGACCTGAAAATTAAAACCTCTTTCTACTTAAAATATAATGTAGACCAAACATCTAAACTACTTCAGAGCAGACTTCACGTTCAAGTCTGAACACCACAGGCATTAGGAACTGCTGCTGGTGTTTGTTACATGCTATATGTGAATCCTCTTACAATCTGTAATGTGTAATTACTCTGCTTGTGCCTTTAGCCCATGACAGAGAGTGCATCTCTAAAAGGAGGTCTTTTTTTTGTGTGTGTACAACAAAAAAACATGTGAAGAGCTTTAAGTGGCACAGTCAGTTAGGAAAACAGATGTAAATTGCTGAAGTTTGTCATAGTTCTAAAGGAATCCAGTGATCATTTATATAACATGCTTTCAAATTCTTCAAAACTCAAAGATCAGGAAAGCCATTCTCTCATTCCTGTTCCTACTCACATAGCTAATACTGAGCTATGAAATTTTGTCTGAAAAAGGTCGACATGTAGAAGCAGAGAGCGTTTTTCTCAAGAGTGTTACAGTACTGCCCTTCCCTTTAATACTGTGAATGAGGAAAGATGGAATTCAGGCTCTGTTTATTCTAACAACCTGAATTTCCCTCTCTTTACACTGATCCACTAATACTTCCATTAGTTTTAAGATGTGATAAGCCTTCATTCCTTTCCTCAGCTTCCTAAAGAAACCTGTCCCCTTGTATAAAACTGTTAACAAGAGAATTAGAGGTAACAAAGGCAATCAGGCAAGATGGGTCAATATTTTTCTTTGTGGACCAGTTCAGTTGCTGGTTTCCCTTCCCAGCCTTCTTCTCTCCCTGACTTTGTGCCAGTTGACCACCTCAGTGTGTGTTTGGAAGATCAGGATAATCACTGGCTTTTAGACAGCATTTTATGCTCTTCTCCAAGCTGAAGTGAATCAAAGGCAATGTCAATCATCACAGCTCCCCAGCTCTGGAACATATTCATTATGCCAACATCCAGAGAGCAACTCCTGCAATTCCCACCTGGTGTTCCTATCTTGAAATAATTCCCACCTGGGATTCTTATCTCTCCTGGGCAGTGGGATGTGTCCTGAGACAATCCCCAGGGAGAGGGAGGATGCGCATAAAGACTCCACTGTCTTTCATTCCAGCCACACTATTCTAAATCATTCTTTGAAGATCAGGATTTCAAGTCTAAGTCCAAAATTAGCCTCTTGTAGTCTTTCAAAGGGGGGGGGAAAAAAAGAAAAAAAAAAAAAAAAAAAAAAAAAAAAAAAAAAAAAAAAAAGATAGAAAACCTCCCTCTTTTTCAGCAGAAATTTGTGCCTGAAGAACTTCCTCAGAGTACCAGAAGTAATTCTTTTTGCTCTTTCAAAGCCAAAGTGGTTCCACTGTAAAACACTGGCAAACAAATCTGTATAGTAAGTATTTTTCTCCTGAGTGCCATCTGACAATCTGAAGAACTAATAGAGGATTTTTATTATATTTAGGTGTCATCTATTTCAACTTCAGTAACACCTTTACGAGACTGATGGTGCAGCCTGGCCACAGCTCCTTGCTCAAGGTCCACAGAGAACAAGGCAGGACCAACAAAGCACAACCAAGGAACTCAGTTTCTTATATGCCTTGGGATTAGCTGGCAAGACTAATTTTGGGGTTAATATTATCTTCTCTATCATTATATTCTCACCTATAACTGGGGCTGTATCCTTCCAAAAGCCCACTCACCCCAGGGCAGCTGCAACTCTTACAAATTAAAGAAATTCTGCTGTTTTTTCCCTCTGAACAGTTTACAAATTCTTGCCATGCTGAGTTTGTGGGGTGGTTTTTTGGTGGTGGTGGTGGTTTCTTTCTCTCCTTTATTCTTCTTTGGAATCAACAAGGCATTATTTTGTCTGTCTGCAGCACCTAAGAATGCTCGGAAGAAATACTGAATTTCGGGATTTAATGCCTGGTCTTCTGTATTCTATTTTAAAAATGATAATTCCAGAGGTAAAAAAAAGAATTTACAAGTGCCTCCTGCATAGCTAATTTTTTTTAATTCCATTTCTAACAAGGATAATGCATTTCAGAAGACTCCTTTTGCTTTCAAAAAGCAGAGAAAGCACCGTATAGTTACATCACATGATCTCAAAGGTTTCATGTTTGTCTTTTCGCCCCCCCCAGTATATACAGTTTTTTACACTTGGCCATGCCACGTAAAATTCAACTCCATTAAGAACAATTAAGTGCTTTGCAGTGCATCAGAATGTATATTGCTACATAAAAGTAGACCAAACTAATTGCTTGGGTTTGACTGACTGTGTTGCTATATTTGCTCAGAAAAGCAATGCTTAGTGCCTGCAATATTGTCACTTTAAACCAGACCCATGGTAATATGTGTTTTTGTATGAGAATAATACATTAAATTAATAACCACATTACAATCACACAGACTTAAAATATTGCTTACCCATGGCACTAAGAGGATTCCTTTCATCTTGAAAGAATATTTAAAAATTAAAATATGATTTCACAAGCATTAATCTGTTTCTTGTGCAGGCCCATAAGGCACATTCTAAGTGCTTTAATGCATCCCTGAGCTGGTGGTTTGTATGATAAGATGAGGTTATAATGAGCCTCTTCCTAACAATACAATGTACTTTTGTGTTATTGCAATGTATCTTTGCTTGGGAGCAATCTGGAACTCTCATAAAAAAGAAAAAAAATTATCAGCAACATAATATAAAATAAAATATAATTTTTTATACTGTTAACCTTTACAGATTAGGATTTGTATTGTATTTATAGTCCCTTTTTCCCTAGAAAGAATTAGTCACATACTCCCTTTGGGATCTTCCCACAAGTGAAGATCTTCTTGAGGGGAAAAAATACCCCCCTTGTACTTTATAATGCTTGCTGGCTTTGGGGACCGCCAAAGTCTTTTCACCAATTAAGTGGTACAGATGAGACTTCTCCTAAGCTTCAAAAGATCTTCAGTGGCCATTTAAGAGCCACATTAAGGCTCCCCCACAGTTAAAATGATCCTGCATCTAAGTGCAGCTATTCACATCTTAGCATAAAAAATTGAATTTTTTAATAATCTAATGCACCAGGAACTGTTCAGTGTCCCTGTGTCTTCTGTCACAAGTAGAACTGTCACAAAAGAGGGCCCCTAAACTGCCTGCCTTCGTCAAGCACACCCAGAGACTGTGCCAAGGGACACAGTTGACTGCAACACGTGATCCCTTCCTTTGAGCTCTTCAACATTCCTGTGTGTTCCTTAAACAGAAGTGGAAACACTTCTGATACAGAACCACAGAATCATGGAATGCTTCGAGCTGGAAGGGACCTCAAAGACCTTCTTCCACCCCCTGCCACGGGCAGGGACACCTTCCACCAGCCCAGGTTGCTCCAAGCCCCATCCAACCAGCCCTTGGACACTCCCAGGGATGGGGCAGCCACAGCTTCTCTGCCCAACCTGTGCCAGGGCCTGCCCACCCTTCCAGGGAAGAATTCCGTCCCAATATCCCATCTCACTCTGCCCTCTGTCAGTGAGAAGCCATTCCTCTTGTTCTGTCCCTCCAGCTCCTTGTCAATAGTATCTTCTTTCTTGTAGCTCTTTCAGGCACTGCAAGGTCCCAGTGAGGTCTCCCCAAAGCTTCTCTTCTCCAGGCTGAACAATCCCAGCTCTCTCAGCCTTCCCTCCCAGCAGAGCTGCTCCATCCTCTGCCCATCCTGTTGCCTCCTCTGGCCTCTCCAGCAGCTCCATGTCCTTGCTGAGCTGTTCTCCAGGGCTGGGGCAGCGATGCAAGCGGGGGTCTATGTCAGTAAAAACTGGTTTATCTGCTGTTTTACACAAAACTTCCTGTAGGAAGCCCAGCATTCCAGAACCAGCAGCATTTGCTCCTTCTGTTGATGGGCCAAAACTTTGTGTTTCTCTTTCTAGAACAGAAACATATTATACTCAAGGTATCACTAACTCTACCATAAAAGTTTCTTTTCAAGTCCCCTCACTCCACCAGCATAAATTACTCATGTCTTTGTCTCATTGACAGAGACACATGAAACTTAACTGAACACATATTTGCTATTAACATGAAAGTTTTAATACACCCAGTTTAACTCTAAAGAGGTTTGTAGAAATTATCATTGCCACCCCTCCCCTAAAAGGACCCAGCCTGCAGTGGCAAAAGAAACAGAGCCTGAGAAAGGCAAAACAAGGTGGGAGTGAATTCTTTCCACCTCTAATGTCCCCCTGCTATCCATACAAGGGTATATTTGGGGAATTCTGCTCCTGTGAGAGTCCTGCACACTCCCACAGCTCTGCCACCTGCAGAAAAGGGACTGTGGTCTCTGCCCCATAGGTGTGACTGCACAGGGCTGAGAGCAGCGGGGGATTCCCACAAAGGGAGGAGGAAAGGGGAGAAATCCAAGCAGAGATTCCACTGCAATTTGACAAACTCTTACCACAAAAGTCCTGACCTCAGCACAGAGTCACTAGTTCATGCTGTCCATCCCCAACACTGTAAGATATTCTCACTCACACCTGGTGCTCAGGCTCAGATCTCCCACATGAGTCTCCAAAATAGTGAGAGAATACTTTACATTTTAGAGAATAGAAAGATTGCAGGAATATTTGGGTTTCAGTTTACCTTTGCCAGTCCTTGGTGATACCTATGCTGACTTTTACAGCTCTCATGCTACACACACTGTGGTTTACTCAGGATAAGTCTGCTGGTAGAATGTGGTTCCCTACCAGGTGCAGCATCTGCTTGCTACTTCAGTTCCTAAATTTTGAATCCCTTTTCAAGTGACAAATGAATTCTCATGGCTGCCACTACTTCCAGCTTCATGTATTGAAATATATGGGGTTTTAGCCATTAATATCAGATCATACACATCACAGAGCAAGAGGGAATGAAGACCTTCCCCTTCCCAGAGGGTCATCTTAACAACAGGTTACATTTGCAATCCCCCCTTCCCTGAGGAGCACAAATACCAAGGACAAACTGCTAAGGATACTCTCTCTCTCCTCTGAGGACAAGGATCTGGTGAGGAGAAAGAGGGGAATGGAGCATCTCTTGGGTTCCAGGGAGATGTGCCCTCCAATGGAACAGCACATTCCTTCTCTGCCCCAGGAGATGGGCACACCCAAAGCACAGCTGGCAAGATAAAAAAAGCCCCAGTGGGCACAATCCAACCTGTGTTTTCTGCACACTCACACCAGTTGTTGTCCAGCAAATTCCCATCAAGAACCACACCTAAATATAGCATTGCCTTCACCGTAAAGGCCATATTAAACTATTTAAAATGTCAAACATGTAACATAATTATGGCATCATGTTGATTATGTTTTTACAAGTTTCCTTTTCAAAGGTGCAAAGAAATCATGCACTGAGCCAAGACTTGTTGCACTAACAAGCTAAAACTGAGATTACAGCACCATCTACTGGTTTAATCCTTAATTTTTATTTAAGCGACACACTCTTCGCATTGAAAGCCAACAAGAACACCGCAGGCAGAAAACAAATTTATAGTTATATTGAACCTGTTTTTACAGTCTGAGGAAAAACCTCCCAGATGGCAACAGCGTTTTTCTTTGGGAGTACATGGCTTTCACACATCCCACCAGCTAGTCATTAAAATAAAACCAGAGGGTCACAGGGCTCAGAGGAGTGAGGAACAGCAGAGAAGCAGCAGTTATTAAAGCATCAACCTGGACACTTTTACAGTCTACACAGATCTGTAAAACAACATAGCAAGATTAAAAGTAACTGAACAAAAAAGAAAAACAAAAACAAATAAACTGTAATTTTTTTAAAATCCAAGTGTCCCCAAGAAACCTCATGCAAGGCAGAGCAGAAGGAGATTTCTTACAAGTGTGTCTGAAATCTTTTCTAGCTGCTTTTGTAATTTTAACCACTTCTTTGCATGTGTTTATCCCCTTCTATCTCAACTTCAGTCTTACATTGATTCTTAATTTCTGAAGCACTCAAAAGGAAATTCAGCACTGTATTTTTAAGTCTAAATTACCTCTCTTTTGTTATTCTAAGCCTCGTAAGCACAAGGAAATAATTCACAGAAATAATCATTTGACATTGAAACATGACCTCGATTTAGCCTGAAAATATCAAGTCAAAACACAGAACACATTTGGAGTTCCCTGTGTGCTGCTGTTGGCTGCTGTTGGAATCTTAAACATCAGAGGCAGTAAATAATAAACAGAGAATTAACCTATTTGGGGTATTGCTTTTTCCAACCCTTTTATTGTGCAAATATTACATTAGTGGAAAAAAAATACTGTCTTTGCCTCTAATGGAGCAGTCTGTGCCAACAGAAACCCTGATGGCATTCATAGCCCAACACCCTGGAACACCAGGCACAAGAGCAACAAGATAGATACATATATATATATATATCAAACAAATAAAGATGTTCTAGATTGGGATAAAAGTGACTTTGAGAGAATTAAAGCTACAGCAAGCAATGCCAACAGGAGAAGTGTCCCAGTCGTGGCTCAGGGAACACGTCACAACATCCATAAGACAATATAACCTTCGTAAGAGAAAATGCCTGGTGATACTGGTTTGTCCATCCATTAAATTCCTGCAGTTTTCAGTTTTATTTAAATGAATAGAGGTTTAGGTCTTTTTTATAGTGCTTGACTCCCTGTGCATTCATATTTTGATCCAAATCTAACAAAAAGTTTTATAAAACCAAGCAAAACGCAGTTAAGGAACACCACAAAAAGCTAAAAAAAAAAATAAAAATACAAAGTACTGTATTTTGAATCCATACACTTTAATCACATGATGCAATTCTAAAATTCAGCTGGAAATCAGTATTACTCTAGAAATGCTGCAAGGTGTGTCTGTAAGCATGATGTTGTTCTTACTTTTTTAAATGCCCTCTTAAAAACTGTTGCCCAACACCTGCTTAAAACCAAAGCAACCAAGTTATTAAAGAAAAAGAAAACAAGCATATTTTAAAAGCAAATAATCAGAGTCTATTTACATTTAAGTCATTAAGAAAAAGGAAACAATACAAGTAATTGTTTGCCATGACTTTTTTCCCAGCCAGAACTCCTTCAAAGGGTTCACAGCAATTATCTATTACTGCCATGTAGGAGAGAATCACATGAATAAAAAACCAGCCCACCTGAATCACCTCTTTCAAGATCCACAATATTCTTAAAAATACGTGGGTTTTTTTCTTTTAAGAAGGAACTTTTTAAATATACAAGATCCCTAAATGTTTCTGATGAATTTAGCAAAGCACCCACATCTTGCCAATGGACTGACAAGGCATGAGATCAGTGAGGGACAGGAGACAACCCCACAGCAAGCCGGACATCTGCAGGTCTGGACAAAGCAGACGAGGAGAGCAGCATCTCAGGTCGTGCTCACAGCTGAAGGCAGCTGCAAACAAAGCCTTCAAAAAAAAAACTTCCAAAATAAAAGCTTCCAGACAGTGCACTAGACTGGAGAGAGAAGCTCTGAACTCAGAACTTCCCCCTGAAAACTTGAAATCTAAATGAATTTTACGAAAAGTGAACCAGACTGCTTCCCCTCCTCCCTGTGCTGCTATAGGGAGCTGTAAAAATACAACTTGCACTTGAACCAGGGGTTTCAACCTGAGGCAATATGAAGTTATTTCCTATTCCTGAGCACTCCTTTAATGGATTCTCACAGTTAGTAATGCTTTTCTGGAGTGCTACAAGTAGACGAGTTTGGCTGAAGAACAGGAAGCAGCTTCTGCACCAGTTCTGAACTCCTTGTGCTGAAGTGAGGCAGATTCATAAACTCTAGAATGGTTTCCCTTGGAATGGAACCCTCCCAGCCAGGAATTCCTTCCTTAAATCTGATCTAACCCTGCTCTCTGTCAGCATGAGGCCATTCCCCTTCGCCAACATTCATTGAAAACAATCAGCTTGGATTATCCAGGGCAGGTTCTTTCCCCTTGGCTGCGTGTGAGATGCTTTGGTGATGAGGTTGGTTGGTTGTCAGGGCTCACAAAACATTCCCATGAAAGGCAGGAGAGGCCCTGGCACAGGTTGGGCACAGAAGCTGTGGCTGCCCCACCCCTGGGAGTGTCCAAGGCCAGGTTGGATGGGGCTTGGAGCAACCTGGGCTGGTGGAAGGTGTCCCAGCCCATGGCAGGGGATGGAACGAGATGATCTTTCTTTAAGGTCCTTTCCAATCCAGGCCATTCTGTGATTTTTATATTATGTCCTGTGAGGGAAAATCACAGCTCTGGTCACTGAACTACTGACTCAGAAAGAATATGATCTCAGCTTTTCCATCTGACCTAAAACTCAGCATTGGGAGGCAGGTTTGGTCTCAGCCATTGAAGTCCATTCTTTCCCCCACACCACTTCCCTCTCTGTGCCCTTTTTCTAACTTACCCATAACTGTTATGAAAAAACAGGGTGAACATTTAAGTATTTACATCTGTTTGTTTAAACAAACAAGCAATTAAAAAATATCCAAATTCAAAAGTATGCCTGGAGAATGCATGGCAGCAGCTGGCTATAGCTGTATATATCATTACATTCATTACTAATTCTCTAAATAAGCACTGCAGACTCACATTTGTGATATTATAATACTGATTTAATACTTCATTTTAAACTTCTACCACTAATTTTAAACTTCAGTTGCAATGGCCTTATGGAGCCTCACAAAACTTCTTTGCTCTAACAGTTTTTGTGTGGGGGGTTTGATTCTTTTCTTCACTCTCTTTCTCTGATGGTAAATGCCATGACCCTCCCTGATCCTGCACAGAACACCCTCCTGTGTATCCTGACACATGTAACAATGCAGGCTGCCAGTCCTGCTGTACTCTAGAGTCACAGGAATACACCAAAGGAATTGGAGATGTGCTACCTCCAGTGTTCCACTGTGTGACTGAAGCATTACCCAGCTCTGAAACACTGATGGTCCTCAGAGAGGTCATGGCAGTGATGAAAGCATGAACCACAGTTCCCTGGATGCTCCAGGACCAAAGCAAATCCACACAAAAAGCTTGGATCCAGACTGGAGAATTAAATTACCAAGGATCATCACTCTCTAGTGATTCACTTGTTTGCCATCAGCATTTTGAATTCCACACCTTTGCCAACTGCAACTGTTTAGTGACTCAGATCCTCCCTCGTGTCTTTAGTGACTCCAAAGCAACACGTGCACTTCTGCTCTGGCCAAAGGTAAAAATGCATTCCCTGGGCAATTACTGGAGTTACCTGGGTGTGTGTTCTGGGAACTGGAGCCTCCTTATGCATCTGCTGGAGCTGGTACATCACAGCAGGTACTCGTGGTGGCCACATCCACTTGGGACCAGTCACCAATGGGCTCTGCAGGGATCACTGTTGGACCCAGTCCTGTCCAACACCTTCATAGGTGACCACGTAACTAAGTTTGCAGATGAAACTAAGTTGGGTGGGAGTGTTGATCTGCTGGAGGGCAGAAAGACTCTGCAGAGGGATCTGGACAGGTTGGATCCATGGCCACTCTATGAGGTGCAATAAGGTCAAGCGCTGGGTCCTGCCTCCTGCATCTTCGGCTGGGGCAGAGGGGCTGGGAAGATGCCCAGGGGGGAAGGATCTGGGAGGTGCTGGTTGACAGTGGCTGAACATGAGCCCAGGTGGGCATGAGACACCTGGCTTGTACCAGCAGTGGTGTGGGCACAGGACCAGGGCAGTGATGCTGCACCTCAAGTGTTGTGTCCAATTTTGGGCCCCTCAAAGGCCCCTCCTGCTTTTGTGGCAAGAAAGACCCAGAGGGACTGGAGAGTGTCCAGGGAAGGGAACAGAGCTGAGGAAGGGGCTGGAGCAGCAGGAGCAGCTGAGGGAGCTGGGG
>VXAU01002492.1:0-11747 GCA_013399695.1 Formicarius rufipectus | reverse complement strand
TGGCATATTTTTGGCATCCCTGCTGGCCCCTGAGCAGACATGACCCCTCAGGTGGGTGTGGAGGTGATGATGGCTCCTGGAGGGGAGTTCTCACCCCTGAGTCATTGGTGTGAACAGGAACAGGAACACTTCCTGATCCCACTGAAGTTCCTAAACACCTCCTGTGCCCTGAGGGGTGGGACGTGCCCTGTGCAGCTGCTGTCAATGCTCCATGGTGAGCAGTTCATGAGCAAAAATGATATAGAGGGTTTAGAACACACACCCACCCAGTGACAAACTGGGCCTGGCCATGATAACCAGGACAATGCACCGCACTGAGCACACCCCTGGCAGCTTCAGTGCAATGCAGGAGCCCCTGCATGCAGCCCCCAGCACTGACAACCCCCAGCTTTTGTGTTGTCTCAAATTCCAGCAACAAGTTCCTACGTGATGGAACAAATAATGGATGAGTTCTTTCTTTTCATCAAGTCTCTGAAGACCACGAAGCCGGTCCCCTGTGTGGGACTGTACAGAGTGCTGTGGAGTAGAAGAGATTTGTTCAGTGCTGCACAGATCAGGGTTCCCAGCACAAGAATTAAAGATGATCTAAATTAGTCTATCTTATTTTACAGTTTGGCTGCAACAAACAGCATTTTAAGAATATGTTCCAGGGACTTTCTTAGTGGGATCACAATGAACCGGCACCTTCTGGTATGAAACAGCTACTGAGCTGTATTTCATAAAAACACAGGATGGTTTGGGCTGGAAGGGACCTTATAAACCATCTAGTCCCACCCCTGCCATGGGCAGGGACACCTTCCACCAGCCCAGGTTGCTCCAAGCCCCGTCCAACCTGCCCTTGGACACTTCCAGGGATGGGGCAGCCACAACTCCTCTGCCCAACCTGTGCCAGGGCCACCTTCAGGCACTGCAAGGCCACAATGAGGTCCCCCCAAAGCTTCTCTTCTCCAGGCTGAACAATCCCAGCTCTCCCAGCCTTCGCTCCCAGCAGAGCTGCTCCATCCTCTGACCATCCTGGTGCCTCCTCTGGACTCTCCAGCAGCTCCATGTCCTTGCTGTGCTGTTCCTCAGGGCTGGAGGAGCTCTGCAGGTGGAGTCTCCCCTGAGGGGCCAGAGGGGCAGAATCCCCCCCTGTGGGACCCTCACAGGGGGTTCTGGCCCCAGCACACACAGCCAGGTCCAGCAGATCAAAATGCCCACCAGTGGCTTTGAACAGCATTTCTGATAAGGACAGTTTGCAATAACAGGAAAACATAAGAATTCTAATTAAGCAAAACAAGCTTCAGGTCAATTCCGGAGCATTCAGCCTTAAAGAGAGTGTAAATTCATTAATTTATATCCACTAAAACAGCTCTCCTTTGCCCCCAGTTGGTTAGGAGTTCTAGTTGCAAACTGTCCATGTCATACTGTATGATATGAAAAACTATGAGCCATTTGATGTCCTTGCAGGATGATGGGACATCAAAAAAGTGACACATTAAGTATAACAGTTTCTGATAAAAAACAAAAGTTGAGATTATTCTCTACAATCAACAATCAACACATGACATACTTAGCACTGTGATTTAAAACACAACTTCAGGATATTCTGTAGAAAACACCTGAAGAAAACACTTATTTTACTTTTAAAAGGGACCGTGACATCTGTGACAAAGGATCATAATCTTGGCTTGAAGCTTTGCTTTTGACATTTGTATTTTCACAGGCAATTAAAATTTAATTTGGCCTATGATGAAAAGCAAATCCTTTTATCCCATAGTGGCAGTCACAAGGGGAACATATTGCATTAAAAAGCAGCACTGTAGCCTTAGGTTTCATATTTGACATTTGTGACATCGTGAAAAAATTAATTAATAGCCAGGAAAGTTTGTGCACATTCATATCATCCTTAAACTTTCCTACCTGTTAATTAAAATGTGATGTCACTGGTATTTCAATCCACAAACTATCAACTCAGATTTTAAGCAGAGTGTTTAAAGTGAGGGCTACCTGCTTATCTGAAAATCTTTGGTGTCTTATCATACCAAGTCGATGTAAAACAATACTGCTGGAGGCACTGGACAAATGATAAACACAGAAGAAAATTCTAATTCACCTTCTGAAAGATCCTACACAAAAACAGCCCCTGGCTGGAGGTCTTTGCAGTCCCTGTTCATTATAGTTTGGTCAACATTCTTCTATATTGGACATGTTTAAGTCAGCTCTTTTCCCCAAGTCAGAACTTTCAAACCCACAAGAACATGACACAGTTGTCTCCTTTTTGCTGTGAATCACAAAAGCATCAGAAGTCCCCTAGAAATCAGCATTGCCACCAATTCAGAACAGCTAATTTCATCTCCAAACTGCTCCTTTTTCATGATTCTGTGGCATTCAGAATGGTCAGAGGGGACACAAAGAGCAAAAATGATCTTACTGAGGTTCACGGAATAAACAGTGCACCTCAAGTGGTGCAGAGAACAACATAAAAATGGGGAGTAAAATCTCCTATTCTAAGCAAACACCTGTATATTGAAATACTGACAGTATTTCCTTCCTGCTGTAAGCCATTCCTAGTTTTAATAAGCAGCATTTTCTTCTTTCTGGTGTTTGTATTTTTAACCACCATTTATAAAATAAGCCTGGAGGTCTCAGGCACCTGCTCCAAGAAAAGTCAGCTACAGGCTGGACTATCTCCCCATGCCCAAGCCCCAGCTAAAACCTGCCATGACCTAGTGTTGTGTGTTCTCCTGAAACCCCTCACAATAACACACTCCTCTTGTAGGGGTAGAATTAAGAGCTGATCTGTTGCATCTTCACCACAAATCATTTGGTTCCCTCCTGGGATATACAACCATGCCTGGCACAGAGAAGGCAAATCATTCCAGCTGCTCCAGTAGGGAGATTTCTATGAAAGCTCCAGCAAAGGTTCTGCCTGGAATACCACCAGCTGTGAGAACTGAGAATGCTCAGCCTTCCAAGGACAACTTTTTATTGGCTCTGGAGTTTGTTGGATGTTCCTTCTGAGTGGATCTCAATTATGTCTGATCCTCTTGGGCTCCTCCAAATGTCAGCTCAGCACACAGGTGGCCTTTAACTGCTTAGCAGGGCTGTCTCCTGAACAGCTGGGCTGCAGTGGGGCTGCAAGCCCTGTGTGCAGCTCAGATCTGAGCACTCGATGGCCAGGGCACCCCAGGTTAATTAGAAATGTTAGGAAGTTTAATGGCTAAGAACTCATTTGGTACTGATGTGGATGTCACCTGTTGTAATTTAGCATTAATTAGTGTCCATTTATGCAACAGCGTTGCCATAATTCTCAAGAGTGATGGGCTCGGGGATCAAAGTCCATTTAAAACAACAGCTCCAAACTCAGAATCGCTACATTATTTTAAAATGCAGCATTTTGGGATATTTTGCTTACTATACCAAATAAAAATGATACAAGGTGATAATTGGCAAAGAATTTGTTGAGCTCTAAAAATTATATAAAACTTGCACAGTAATCTATTCTTATACATGGATGTCAGGAAAGAACTATATCTGCTCTTATCACTCTGCTGCAATAGGCAAAGCAGCTGAATTCTCAACAATAATCATAGAGAAACAGCCATGTTCATGTAAAATAAAAGTATTTTTCCTTATGTAAAATGCTATTAGCCATATCTGAAGGCATTATGTCCTGATATCATTTTTCCATTTCACTAAATGACAGCCATTAAATGCAATGGCAACTGCATGACAGGGATATTTTTTATTACTTCAAAAGGAAGAAAAGGATTAAAATGAGTTTATTCAAAAGTGTGATTTGTCAATTTTTTTCCTTATCGAGGGCTGTGTGGGACAGCTTGAAACCTAAACACTGATCTGACCTCCCATTTGAATAAGTTAATGTGATCCAGTGTTCTTAGAAAAGTAGTGAAACCTATCTTTTATATGCAGAAGTCCCAGGAGGAATTTGTGCTTTTATACAGTCAGCTGCAAGGTGCCATTTCCTTTTCATCATTCCTGCTTTTATCATATTGTACTTCTTGGCAGCTTAGGGGTTCTTTTTAGAGAGTCTGCTGGATGAGCAACCATATAGAGACATTTTTTGTATGAAGGATTTCTTTGCATCCTCCAAGGCTTTACAACCCAACAGAACTCTGCTGCTGGAAATCCCTCGCCCACATTCCAGAGGGACCCATCACCATATTTGATAGAGCAAGCATCTTACCTAAACATCAAACAGGCCCAGGAATTACCACCTGAGAGCATTAAAGAAGGATTTTACACACAGCAGGTCCTTACATTATACATCCCAGGAACTGTGGTGAGAATCAGTTCATATATGTCCATCCATAGGGAGAGGCAACATCTAGCTGGACAAAATACTGCTCATTAGGGATTTTCCTGGAAGGATTATCCTCCTCCCAGCAGCAGCTTCCCATAGGAGCTCCTGCACGGTGCAGAGCTGCTTTTTCCAGGCTTCTCTGCACATACTCTCCCAATTGGTTGCACTAATTTACATTTGAAAGCATTTTATATAAAAAGTGGTGGTAACTTAAGACCAGTACATTAATCAGAAAAACTCTATCCAAAAGTATACAATAATTTAGTATCTTTTATACACTGATACTTTAAAGCTCCTGCATCTTCCTGTAGCTTTTCTTTCAGAGTATAGAAATTCTCAGGGCTTCAAGACAGGAAATAAAAGTCCTGCAGGCCAAAATTCCCAGCTAACCTGGAACTTCAAAACAAAGCCCATTACTGCTGCCTGCAAATGTCATTCAGCTGAAAGCTCACAAATCAAGTAATTACACAGATTCATATTGGCATCAGGCCAGAAAGAGCAGCCTGAGGCAGAAACCTTGGAAGTTCAGTGTCTCAAACCTAACTGCTCACAGTCACGTCTAAGACTTTTTTATGTAACAGTTTTGACACTGTTCCATTTTTCAGTCTGTAAGCCAAGCAGGTAGTTTGGTATAGAAACATGCTGGTAAAAAAGAAAAAAAAAAAAAAAAAGTACTCCAATTATCTCAAATCATGAAAAACTAGTGTGGAATAACAGCAGAAACCCACATGGGTCATATTTGCACCCATTTCTTCTGCTGTTAATTCCCGGTTACATATTGCAGAATTAAGACACTTTCCTTGAACATCTTTCCTACTCAGGACTGCAAATTAATATTTCATACTCCAGTTCTACCTAAAAATATTGCTCATTTCTAACTCTGGGACAGACACTTTGTAACTGAAAACAGTTCCACCGAATCCAGTTCAGCTAATCTGCTCTGAACCAGAGAATTGCACAATTCTTAAATTCTCCTGCTAAAAACAGAGAAGGCATGGAAGTGTCCAGGTAAGTGTTAAGACAAATTATCCTCACACATCATAAGTGATCCCTTCTCTGTTCTGAGCCTGCCTCAGTCCCACGTGCAAAGTGACATTTCAAACAATAAATCCACAACCCTTCAGGGGCAAACCCTTCCAGGCATCCCAGCTGCTGCCCTACAATCATACTGCCACCTTTCCCTGGGGGTTTACCATGAAAACCAGGCAGGAGGTGGGTCAGAGAGTAAGGACTGCCCTGGTCCAGGGATTTTGGAGAGAAGCTCTCGAGCACACTCAGCTTTACTCCTTGTCTCAATTCCTGACCAGCTGAAAACACCTGTTTACGAAGGAGCTGTTCACCCCGTGAGGCATTTCTGACTGGTTCATTCTGGCTGGTTTCTTCTACATTTCGTGTTTCTGATTTCCCATGCATGCTCTGCAAGCCTCACGCCCACAACTCAGCAGCTGAGCCCAGGTTTAAAGCACACAGTGACATAAAACAACATAATCGGGCTGCTCAGCACAATCAAAAACAGGATCTGAGCACATGAATTCTTTGTTAACCAAAAGCAAGCCACGGAGTAGTGGACTTATCCAATTAAACAACCTTATTGAACATTTCAAAAATTAAAAAAACTTAAAATATGCAGTCTGCTGACAAGAGGGACAGTAACTAATTGCTGCAAAGGGGAATTGCACAAAGACTGTTTTTAGCAGTCTACTTCAAGAAGAAAGCAATTTACTGCCAACTTTTATCTAACACAGACCTGTTCTTGTCCTTTATTCTGTACTTGAACAACTAAATTATCTTGATCAGCTGCAGGAAAAGACCTCCCAGCTGTCAAAGCCTTGAATGGATTTGGAGTCTTGTGTTTTCCATTACCAAAGAGATGCCCATGGACATGCACCTGCAGATGTACAGGGGCAGGATGCAGCTGCTCCTTTGGGTTCCCTTCTCCAGGGATGCTGCCGACAAAAAGTCAAGGAATATTTTAGAGACCACTACACCATACAGTGCCAGTGAGTGTGGTGGTTTGACTTTGGGCCTTCCTGGGAGACAGACCCCATGGGTTGCTGTATCCAAGGGAAGGATCCCATCCTATTTTGCATCATCTCAGATATAAGGGATAGAGGGTAGTTTTGGGTCAGTCCTTTCCTGCAGTGAAGGGCATTGGTGGTGGTGGGTGAGTTGTGTGTCTCCTTCTGGGAAGTAGAACTTGTTTATTTGTTCTTTAGTGTGTGTGTGTGTGTCCATATAGTAATATTAAGTTGCCTTTTCTTCTCTCTATATATATATTTGTATAAATTCATACTGGTTCAGCAGTGTTAGATACCATTTTTCTTCCAGCATGGGGGTTCCCCCCCACCCCTCTTCCCCTGCAGGTGGGAGGGAGAAGGGTGGAATCTTTTGTTTTGGGGCTTCTGGATATTTCCCTTTGGCCAGGGGTGAAGGGCCACAACGAGGTTGATCAAAGGGATGGAGCAGCTCTGCTGGGAGAGCTGGGATTGTTCAGCTTGGAGAAGATTTGGGGTGACTCAGTTGTGGTCTTGCAGTGCCTGAAGTTCCTACAAGAAGGATGGAGAGAGACTCTTGACAAGAGGCTGGAGGGACAGGACAGGGGGAATGGCTTCTCACTGACAGAGAGTGGGGTTAGATGGGATATTGGGAAGAAATCCTTCCCTGGGAGGGTGGGCAGGCCCTGGCACGGGTTGGGCAGAGGAGTTGTGGCTGCCCCATCCCTGGGAGTGTCCAAGGCCAGGTTGGATGGGGCTTGGAGCAACTTGGGCTGGTGGAAGGTGTCTCTGTACATGGCAGGGGGTGGATGAGATGGGCTTTGAGGTCCCTTCCAACCCAAACCATTCCATGGTTCTGGGATCATAGATATTTTTTGTATGTAACATGTACTTTTACCATTATCAATATAACACACCTTAAACTACAGATTAGTCTTCCCATACTGGAAAATGCCATTATGTTTCCACCACTGAAAAATACTCCTGATTCTGAATCTTTTTTTTTTTTTTTTTAACAACATAGAAAGTCTGCATTTGAGCAGTTACCAATCACTGAATATACATAATACAGTGGTTTTCACAGGCCATTGTCTTAGTTGTCAAAAAGCTATACCAATAATGAGCAATTTGAGGTAATTAATATGCTAAGTACTTATTTATGGTACAGGAAATGGACAAATGTAAGTTCTGTAAATACAGTTCAATATTATTAAAGTTGAAAACAAAAGCTGTCAAGTGACTTGAGAATGATGTGGAGTGACCTTTATATCCATAGGACAACTCACGAAATAAATCCCTCCCATAAGAGCAGCCGTAATTACTAAAATTGATCTGTTTATTCCACAAGAACACCTATTTTACAAGTAAAGGCATATTTAATTCATGATTCTTTTATCAATAACTCTTATCACTATATTTTCTTCTCAAATAAAGCAAAATTGTTTCACATTTGTACCTACCTAAATGAATCCAAACTTACGAAAAGCTCCATTTTAATGAAACAGCATCAACACAGTCAGACCTGTCAGGTTTGATAGCTTTGCAGTTTAAGTGAGTAAGATAAACTACTTACTCATCAATTTAATCACTTCTAATCCCAATTTGTGTATGTGTTTGGACTCTGCAATTTAGCATGACAGCACTGCTGCCTGTCCAGAACTAATTGCTATAAATGTGCCAGATGTTCCAAAAACCTGGACATATTCATTTTAAGGGAAAATGAAGCAACACTGGAAGTACGCAGGAGTGTGGGATTTAACAGTGTAACCTTTATTTCCAGCATTATAGGTCAAATAAATATATCCAAAATACAGACTTCACAATTTGTTAGTACCTCAGCTCTAACAGGGTTAGAGCATTTCAAGGTTTGCTCAAAGGGCACCAACCCATGATTAAACACAAAAATCAATGTGCATATTTGCACACGTGGGTGGCAGTAGTAAGGCTGCCCTGGTTTTGCTTATTAGAGCCAAGAGCACATAGATTAAATGAGGCAAAAATATAACATTCCACACGCCTTAAATCCCACCTTAAGAATATTTGAGTCAGAAACACAATCTGAAGCAACTCAAGTGCCATCTGAATTCAAGCACTGTGACCTCAAGAAATAACTACAGACACACAGCTGAGGGTTGGACTCAATTTTGTCTCCTCTGTGAGCTTTGTGACATAAAACCCATCAGGAGTTCCTGAAAAGCAATGAAATACACCAAACATATGGTAACTACTCGATATTTCTAATGAAGGTAAGTTTTATGAGAAGTACTGCCATAACCTATTTTAATTTACTGATATTTATCTAAGTACAATGCACATGTTATCTTGGCATGTCACTAAATGCTGAGGTGGGAAATCCATGCTGTGTTTGGTATGTTTTGACATTTCAAGGCAAGAAATGGCCAACTGCAGAGTCATAAGTCACATATCATTATACAGTTAGTGGAAATTCTGCTTCAGGTTAAATAATTAACTCCTGAGCCCACAGAAACAGTCTTGCTGCCCTTGTCTTCAGCTACCACGTGATTAATTACCCCCAATCTTACAGGCAGTCATGCTCAAACAGTCCCCTGTTGCTGTTAGTAAAAGCTATAGAAACAACAGAAATACAGGATATTTTTGGCTCAAGTCAGACAACACAACTGCAGACTCCTGCAAGCCATGGTTTATTTTCAAGATGATTTCTTTTATCAGAGTTATCAAATGCTTCCAAGCCACACTGTGCAGCTGCTCCATTACTTCTTGGAACACCAACATGTACCTTGAAAACATTTACCCACCATTTTCATGGAACCTTTGCATCAGTTGCCTTTCAGGGTCTAAAGCCCAACAGTTGGCAAGACAAATATTCCTTTAGCACTCACAGTTTAGCATTTAATCAGATGCTTTAAACCCAACACGTTTCTTCACAGTATTTTAGCGGGGGGGGTGTCCCCTTCACATGTAGGACACCAGACAACCTTCAACAGCCTCTTCCAAGCCTGTAGCTGCTTCAGAGCATAATATTACAGCTGTTTTTTCCATAGAGGATAAATTGCTTGTGAAAATAAAACAAAGAACTCTTCAAAGCTGAAGAGTCAGTTCATTATTACTGCAGGGACAGAAAGCACAGTGTCAATATCATTTGAAAGGCATTCCTCCAGGAAGCATAAAATACATGAAGCAATTTAAAAGCAAATCTGTCAAATATCTGGATTTCACCAGGCTAAGAGAATTGGTCTGTAAAATCTCCACTGGGCAACAAATGCAAACAGATCACATTTGAAACTGATGTTGACCTGCATCTAAATTTGATCAAAGTGTTCAAAAAAATCCTAGTTTCAACATAAGCACAACTAAACCCACATCATACACAAAATAAAGTTCAATGATGAGGTGCCCCTCAAAAGTTTTTAGTGTCCCTCAATTTTTGTTACAAGCTGCATTTTTTTTCTTGGAACTTATAGTCTGCTCCATGTGTTTAACAGTATCTAAATATTTCCCTCTCAAACCACCAGTGAATTAGGTTCTTCTAACAGAAGGAAGTGCATAAAGGCTGACATATCTATTGTTTGGATCAGATAATGAGAATATTACATTAATAACTCAGGAATAAAATAATACACACAAATCAGGTATTGGCTTTTTTTAACTTCCTTTGATCCAGTCCTCCAGTGCTTCCCTCAGTTACTTCATTAAAAAAAATTACTGTCTGCAGCATTTCATTCTTCATAACTCTGCCTAAAACTCAGAAATTAGGGGATCACCAATTAAAGAGGCAATCAGTTGCTTCCATTGTGAGTGTGTATTGAACAGGCATTGCCTGAAGGACAAAGGCAGTAGGTGAAGCACCACTGGATTGAGGGATTTCCAGGGCTGTGGAAACTGCAGCAACATTGTGTGTATTTTTTAATTTCATATCCATTTGTACATTACATTACAGGAACATATGAAAACGCACAGTTCACATCCCTTCCCAATCCAGAATTAGTGTTTCACTGAAAAACAAAATCCTGGGGTTGGGTTTACTTGGAAATCAAGAAATGAAGGGTATAAGGCCAAAAACATTCTTGCCATGAATAAATCACTAACACCTAAAACTACCTGACTTATTTCAGTGAACTGAAGGAACTCTGGTTTTGTACAAGTAGCTAATCTTTAATCCTGGGATCATTAATATATGGTAAAGGGAGCAGATATCAATGTGAGAATAAGGAAATTAATTTATATTACTCTCTGCATAAAAGACACATCTCCCTGCAGTTAACAGAACAGGAAAAGCAATTAACCTTTCAGTACTTTAGCAATTTTAGCATAGAGCTTTTAGTTGAATATTTTTGTACCTAATTCCAAAAGGTGTTTATGTTTTTCATCAAGGATTTCAGTAGACAGATTTTTTAGCAAACTGAGGGACATCTGGTCTGAAGAGAGTGCACAAGAACGAGATATATCCAGCCCATCCCTTGATATAACTTTAGTCGCAGCTACTCAGAAAGCCGAAAATCCTTGAATTTGTTCCAAGCAGGACAGAAGACCTGAGGATGTAGAATGGGAGAAAAGGAGGGTCATGGGAGCTCACCCAGTCAATTCAGAGACAGGCCTGAGGGAGATGGGCAATGTCAGGATGGGTGGAACCCATTAAATATGATAATTAACCAGTATTATAAAACTGTGGAATCTGTCCTGGATGTGCTGATGTATTTTATGCACCTTAAACCTCTTTAGCTACACACCTGCTCTCTACCTCACTATACTGAAAGTGTCCAGGGTATTTTTCTTTGATTTTAGGTAACATAACCACTCAGACTGCTGGAATGACACCCAATGACTCCTCAGGGGCTGTGACCACCAGTGGAAATACCAGTGAGATCCTTCCACTGGTGTTACAGAAGCTCTTATTGTGGTTTTGTATTGTAAGAAAAACTCTAAAAATTTGGCAGTGGGAAAAAAGTTATCAGGCTAAAAATAAAAAAGGCAAAGCACTGAAAGCAAACAGAAATTTTCAGAAGACATGTTTGTTTCAATGAAGCACATTCATGCATAAAAATACTACCAAAAAAACAACAAACATATCCACCTCCTCACAGGGAAAAGCACAGCAGGTACAGATGAAAAGAACACTGAAAACTTCTCCCCATCCTTAAAGCTCTTTATGAATTGTAATCCTAATAAATTTTGCCTTTCAACTACTGTAACAATAACTGTTTTAATTAATGCTTCATAACTCCTCAAGAGAGGTAATGCATGATTAGAAGTCAAAATAAGTGATTTTCGGTCTGTGGTATTTCATTACTTACTTGAACTTTTTGGCAAATATTTGTTAAAAAAAAACACAAATTCTGAAGTCCTAATCCTTCAACAACAGTGCTCATGGGAAAGCTGCTAATGCACTGAATTTATTATCTGAGGTCACAAACCAATTATCAGTCCATGTGTGATTTGCTGAACAAAAAAAAACAAGAAAAAAAAAA
>VXAU01002491.1:440040-455311 GCA_013399695.1 Formicarius rufipectus | reverse complement strand
TTATAATTATATTATATTTATATATTATAATTATGTTATCTTTATATTTTATATATTATATATAATATGCTAATATTATGATTATGTTATAATTATATATATTATTATAATTATATTATAGTAATTATAGTATGGCTGCAGTGGTGCTACTATGTGTGGTGCCTGCTACAGGCCTGCATTCATGAAGAACCTGTCAACTGGTCTTTGACCAATGTACCTACTCTCAATACGCATTACACTGGAGGGCTTGCTGTTGCAGGTGGAGGGTCTCCCATGATCACAATAACTACTTGTCCCTGCACTGCTGTTGAACAAGGATGCTCATGCAGCAAGAGACAGGGTACCTTGGACTCCTGCTGGGAGCTGGGAGCTGGGAACTGTGTAAGTCATGTTTCCAGTGGCAAAGATGGTTACACACTGCTGTCTTGGATCCAGCTTTCAGAACTCCTTGACATAAGGAGTTTGACTTAATTCAAGCAGCACTTTTATGCTACTCTGTATATATGAAGTCTAAAAGATCAAGACACAAGAGCCTTTAGATGTTGCTACAGATTCTTTTGATTTTTAAAGCTACAATTACTTGTATAATGGTAAAGAGAGAGAAAAGTGATCCTTCAGCATGTGTGCTGAGCTCTTCAGACAGTGTGTTCATAGGCTTACACTCTGTACTTCATATGCTGCATAACTGCAGTGAAGAAAAAAAAAAAGAGAAAATTGCACATTTAAAGTAAATTAAATTCAGAACCTCTAATATGTCAGGTTGCAGAAGGCATGTACAAATTTAAATAGGACTGCTGCTTTGGAAACCAAGTAGCTCTGAAGTACATCTAAATGTTGGATCTTGCCTCCATGCAGCTCCATTAGGTAATGTTTTAAAAATAAAGCCACTTAATGATGAATGTTCATAAATGAAAAATGCACATTCCCCTTGAAATGCTTGTCAAACAGTGGTGCCCACCTATTTTTAGCACACACACAAAAAAAAGTCACATTAATCCATATTGCTGTGAAACTCCTTATCTGCCCTTGAGAGTCCTTTCCAGAATTTTAAATACTAGATCTAATAAGGCAGCCTTCTTTTTTATAAGTTTCTAATTTTTTAATAGGTAGCTAAAATGTAGAGGAGTAACCAATGTAGAATGTCTTGGGTTTGGGGTGCTTTCATAGCAGCAAAGAATTTTTTCACCTGGAGCTGTATAACTAACTGTTAAGAGTTCTTAATTGCCTTAAGGAAATTTAAGTGTTGGATTGACAAAGATGTGCTGATTACAAAGCCAAAATTTCTACAGTGACAGACCAGGCAGAAGGATTCTCAGTAAGGGACCACTGTTATTAAATACACTGTCACAGGAAATTAGGCCAAAAGCAGATCACACTTAAAGAGACTGAACAGCAAGCTACACCCTTTTAAATTAGAGTCCACAGAGTTTGTTCTGTGCTGGAGTTTAATTTAATTCAATTCAACACCACTCCTGCTGTAGTCAACCTTTTGGCTTCCACCATCTTTTCTCCCATGTTTTGCATCTTATGGAGACTATTTTTAAAGTTAATTAGCTAATCCAAAATAAAGAAGAAAAAGATGCAAATTCCAATCTATCATTTACAAGCACTATCTTGTGCAATAAACTATGCAGTGGTAGCTGTTAATTTTCTTCTATGGTTACTATCTTTCTAAGAAAAAGAAAAGGATTAACAGAAAAATTATTTTGACCCCTTGATTTACAGAAGTCTCTTAAAATCCTTTTTTTCTTCCCTCTTAAAATAAAATAGTAAATATGGAAATGAAACGTTAAATAATGAGAAAGCAGGCAACTAGAGGGTAGTAGAAACATGAGTCTTAAGCAGAATGATTTAACAAAGACCAAATCCTGACTAACAAAGAAGTATCTGCTGTCAGAATTTCACTTGGCCACCATCCTGTAAGCTACCTGCTCCACAGGACCAACCTTTGTGCTCATTAAATATAAAGGAAATCTTCCTGATCAGAAGATCTGACTATTTAAAGAGTATCATAAGAAAAGCTATGGATACCATGATACAAGACTCACTTGATAGGACCTAGCAAAACATTATGACATATACAGTGTGGTGGATTATTATCAGTTCATTATTCCAGTAGTACTTGCACACCTTAGCCAACACAGGCAACCCCTGTGCCAGGCACTGCCCTGCTGGTTCTTGTCCCCAGAGATTTATGATATCAACTTACAAAGCAAGGCCAGACCAGGAGAAAAAAACCACATAGATGAAGTCCTAAGTAACTGCAGCTCAGAAGAGGAATTAAATATCCCAAACCTCAGCAAATGGATGATTTGTTGGCTATGTTGTCATGAGAATTCTGGGGTTTTTTTGTATCCACCTTTCCTGTGGGTATAATGTGAAGAAACTTTAACCAAAATGCAGACTTCCTGCCCTTTACATGCCAAACATGAAAGCAGTAGGCTTAGGCCGGGTGTCCTATATGTAAGCAGAAGAGAAACCTGCTAGGAACATCCTCAGGGTCAGGAGGAACAATGGAGAGAACTGTTACAGAATCCATAATAAACCTTTATTTTCAGTTTCAGAATCTCTAGCCCATCAGGTTGCTTTCTACAGCCAATGTAACTTGTCTGTGAATAGGGAAAACATCTGGCAACATTCTTCTCAGGAAAGTTGGAAACAAATGGTCCAGTTGAAACTACTGTGAAATAAAAGCAACATTTTGAAAACGAATCAACAAGAAGTTCTCCATGGTCTGTCGTGAGACGTGTATCAAGCCAGATACTGAAGAATGTTTTCATTTATGGCTCAAGTAAAAAATATATTATTAGCCTTTCAGAAAAGACAAAAGGAACTACATACCCCAGAGCATAGGATGACTAATCAAATGGTTCTTGGCAAATTACATAAATGGTCTGAAGCACAACAAGGCATATTTCAATGAGGTGATAAGTATTCCACTTAAGCATAATGAACTGCACCCCATTACAGGAGGAACAATGATGTGGTAGGCAGAAATTCTGCAAAAGAGAACCTAATGGATTGCAAGCTTAACATGAGTAAAGCAGCCAATAGTTGCAGCTAGAATGAAACAAGTTTCATGCTGAAGAACATATATAGGAGTGCCATATATATGAAATATGAAGTAATACTCCCACTTTACTCCTCACTGACGAAATCCGTGCCCAGTTTGAGACATCATTTTCTAGGAAAGAATATGAGACCAACATAGAGAGCAAGAGGGAAATCACCAGGGATCTAGAAACCTGTTCTGTGGGAAAATATGAACTTGGCTTTTCTTAGACTGAGGTACCTGATGCCTATCTTCAAGTACACATAAGGCATGTAGAAAGCTGCCTGGTTTTCACTTTCTTGGTCAGCAGAACAGAAAATAGCAAGCTTGAACGGGGTAACTGAACATGTGGTAAGACATCATGTAAAAGCTTTCTCACTCTAGAGACTGCACCATTTATTTTACAACTAAGTAGATGTATCAGGCTTGCTCGAGGCTGTTTGGGTTTAGGGCAGATGCTGATCCTTTGCAGCACAGTTTGCTTCAGCTGCCAAGGGATCTGTCTCTGTGGCCAGGCTCACACTCTCCTGCTCTCCAGCCCAGACCCTTAGTCCCCAGCCTGGGGAGAGATGCAAAAAATGATGCTGCACATAGGCAGGGTGGGGCCTCGAAAGCCTGTCCTGCAGGGTTGGGTAGAATTATCCTCCATTTTATCTGTGTCCTTGGTACCTGTAAATTATGATCTTTATTGATTCTTACACTGTAATGGTTTGTTTTGTTTTCTTTCATGTCTTGAAAGGGGCTCTGTACAGTCTCTATGAATATGACTGGGCAAAGCTCTGTGAGTTACATCTCTCCAATCTGTGCAACTTCTGTGCCTAAGACTTGCTCTAGCAAGACTTTTCTGTACATTTGAATACATTGGATACTGCTGGGATTCTTTAGATGACCTTTTTTTTTTTTTCTCTTTTAACTAGGGACTGTTTCTAGAGGGTTTAACAATGTCCAGGGAATACAGTTGCATTCACAGGCAGACTGTTTGCATATGTTTATTAATCAGTTTAAAAAACAAAAAAGCAACAAGAACAAAACATTTTTGTATCTTGTCAACTTCACCTGGCATTAACAGAGAAAAACCCTGATGTGCTAGCATATATCTGGCCAAGTGGCAAGCTTGTGTGTCTTATTAAGCAGTTGAAAACACAAGTTTCCTCAAATGCTTAAGATTTTCCATTGATTTTCTGGCAAATATCTGTAGTATTCTCATTTCAAAACAGTACATGGTTCACCCAAGGAACAGGATAGATGAGCTAAAAATGTTTTCAATTTTTTGGGAAAGATCAACACTTAGATCAACATTTTGATAAGAAAAGAAACAAAAGATGAAGGTAGGACCTCTTTTTGTCCTTTCCATAAATCATGACAGAGGAAAAGAAATTAAGTCTGTTCATTTCTACTTTTTTAAGCAGAAAATGAAGAATGTTTTCACAGTCAGCAACTGACTTTGGGACACTGAGGACCTGAATTCTAAGAAGATTTTTAGTACTTTTTATATTAATATAATTTAGAAGAATTATTAATATCTGGCCTATGTTTGGAAGACAGAAACAGGTAGTTCAGAAAAAGAAAGTAGAGTTATGATCTTAAGCATACATAAATCCAAATTCAGCATAGCACACCTGGAATAATTGCTCTGCATGCAATAAAGTCATGATTCACCTCCCTTAAATGTGTGCGTTTGCAAGCTTGATGTCTGCATCCAAAGTGGGCTCTTTCTGGAAGACATAAACACATCTGCAGGGAAATTAATCTGTCCTATGTTAGCCACCTATCTTTGAAATTAATACTTCTCTTTTTTCATTATGCTTTCTAGCTGTGGAAATGGATAGTGTCTGTTTCTTACACTGGGTATAGGAGACCAGACAACTACATAGATCATGATGTCTACATTGCACAAATGAGAAGTGTTGAAGGTGAAACCTAGCCAGAAAAATACAAATGATCAAATCTATAGATTGCTGAGGTGCCCTAGATCAGATGAACCTTATTATACTCCAGGTAGACAACCTGATAGATTATGTACTCTTCCCAACCAGCTTAGTTTCTCAATTAAATGGTGGTGACTGTATCCCAGTGATGCCAACTGAGTTTTGCTTACACTCACAGCTACAAAGTTAAAGTAGCCCACTGGAAAAGAACCCCAAAGTGCTGGACTCACTCTGAGCTGCAGATTGTAAAATGAACACTTACCATTATACAGCACTTGATGAGCCCCCTATGCAAGGCAAAGCAACCAAGACAGCTCAGGGCAAGCAGTTTCAGAATTTTAAAGCTCACCAGATAAATATTCTGCTTATTCAGTGCCTGCTAACACAGAGATAATTGCCAGTAGCTAGAATGAGTTGAGGAGTTACAGTAGATAATTCAATGTGCTATACAAATATATGTGTTCTTCTATTATTCATACCATGACATTTGTTGGTTGTCTCAGGAGTACCAAGCGAGGCTCCTATGGTTCATGAATTACTTGAATTATGCATGGTTATGGGTAGGCATTCACCATGTACAAACTGGTTTTGAATCATGCATTTCCTGGGGGCAATATTTCTCATGGTAACTAGCAAACTTTTTAGGTCTTTCAGAGCCTGCTGTGTGTATTAGTAATTACTACTTGTGGCAGTGATCCTGGCATGTGTGTGTTCTGGTAAACATGGGAGATAATGAATGTATACATTGATAGATGGGAATCAGCATTTGTATTTATTCACATTCATAAAGCTATCTACCTCTCTTGGAATTTAAATTATGACATCAAACTGCTAAACAGCTATCTGCTGTCCAATTGTCACTGTAAATAGCAGTCCACAAGAGGGACGTGGCAGTAGATCATATTTTTTACATTTGGAACTGTACAGTCATTTCCCAGCTAACAATCCTGCTTTGGGAAGATAACTCACATTCTCAGCTTTAGGCTTTTGTTTCTAGGTACCTCTTTAGTATGTTTTCAGTTGTTCATTTTTCTGAGCAATATTGCCCATCTAGCTGGGAAATGTACATGAAAACCCATCAATACAGCATTTGCTGCATAAATACAGCACAATGGCTATACCAAAGGACATGCTTTTTCTGAAAGCACTAATAAAGACCTTTTCTTTCCCTTTAGTAAAAACCCCCATTCTTTAACCAGAATCCATCTTTACTAAAGTAAAAGCTGAAGGAAACTCAAATGTTGCACAGTCTGTTGCTGTGCATGGAACATTTCACAGCGCTGAGCTATCTAATTTCAAGTTTTCTTTCATGTTTTTTATAAGAATGTTCATAAAATCCTGACACAGACAGACTGTTCAAGCTTTGGTGCATTAAACAGAGATCCTTCTTCTTCCTGACTTGGGCAGCAAAGTAGCCAAACCAGGAGCCTCAGCAAGTCTGGGAATGGAGCAGCCTGGCCCTGGGACTGCTAGGCTTTCATAGGAGAGCCACCCCACTGGCAGAGATCATCCTTGACCCCTCTTAGGGCTTCATAACCCCTATGTTGAGAGTAAATACTCATGTTTGGTAGAAAAAAAGTAGGAACATCACTCTTCATTGCCCTAGTGAAGTGTAGATTTGTATCATTAGAGAGAGAGAAAAAGAGAGATCTGCTAGACAGGAAAGGTACTCTGAGTTTTCTGTGCTGGATAATGCAAATGCCCTAACATTGTGAATGAATTAACCACTCACATCTGCAATGTCCAAACACTTCATCTAAAGCTTAAAGATGTTCCATGAACTAAATAAATGGCTTTCTCTGCTCTCTTCACAAAACTTACTGCAAATGAGCATGCTATCAGAGAAGCTGAGGATTGCTAAAATGAATTACACATCCTTGTTTTCTCCCTGCGAAGTGAGTGTCGCTTATATTTTCTAGTATTTTGTCCAAATGTGGCCTAAAATACTGAAACATTTCTGCCTTCTGCTTTGGAAAATTTGCAGAATAAACCTTGTAGTCGGGGTATGTTTCCTGAAGTTCAGCTTAATTTATCCTGTTTCCAGTTTTAATCTTTATTACCACACCAAGTAGCATCTAGTGTGCCCACAAGCCAATCTTAGCTGACTCACAATGGGGGCAGTGAGAGTATAGGAGTCCTGTTAGGAAGAAGGCACTATCAGGGATTTTTATCATGTTGGCTCTTAAGACGCAGAAGTGCTTTAAAAATATGTTGTGGTTTTGTTGATTGGTTGTTTTTGCTTTTGTCCTGGGAAGTTCCTTAAAGAATGTAATGACAAAGGAAGATTCCACAACTTGGTGGCAACAGGTACATAAACTTGCTTTATTTGATAGTCATTGTGGTAGGAGAAAAACTACTCTCTGTTGTAGGACAGTTCTTTAATCTGTACAAAAGTAAATAACTATTGAGGCCACCTCAGGAAAGAAGAAAAAGAAAAAAAAAAAAAGAAAAAAAAAAAAGTCATAGAAGCTCAGCTTGTAGACTTCCTGCATGTTAAATTTGCAGGCTCTGAATTTTATGGCCATTAACTGTGAAGGCATTTTGAAGACTCCACATTTGTATTTGTAATTCTTAGTTTCAATAAATGCATAATCTTCACTCTACCTTTTGCACGTCTCTCGTTGGTTACGTGTATCTGGAAGGAAGGCCAGGTATCTCAGAGCCAGTCTCTTTGCACACTGAAGCTGTGCATCCTAATTTTCTTCAAATCCTTAAAATTTCAATAGTTTGACATCATTAAGAGGAGCTGTTTGTCCATTACGAGTAGTATGCTTATTTAAAATTTCTTTTAATTTTTATTCCTTTCTCCTAAATTTTTATGGGTCTCATCTATTAACTTGAAAAGCTATCTCTGGAACAGAAATGTGCAGCAACAAATAATACAAGTAATTGTGTATTTTTTGGAACGTGTTTCTTCCGGTTGGTTACTACAAAATCTGTTTCATGGTTATTTTTTATTCATGGCTTCACGATTCTATCTCATTTTATATCTTTCTTAGTTTTTATAACTTTGTAATAACAGGGAAAAAAATCAGTATCACTGCTTGCAAGTAGTATTGGAGAAGCTTTTTTCAAATTCACTGTAAGTAAATACAAACTGTATTGTAAAATGTATTTCAAATTTCACAAAAAAAGGTTGGTGTAAGACATGCATATATTCACTGCAGGGTTTAAAAAAATACCACTGTACTAAGAACATGTGAAAATCCAAAATCTCTGCTTCTTAAAGCTGGATCTTCTTCTTCTCTACTCAGTTGACTATCACTTTCACACTTTTTACCTGCAAGTTGGAAAAACTTTGAAGAGGAAAATAAAGAAGATCTCTTCCAAAAGTAAAATTTAAATGTTTCTCAGTTATAGTGAGCAGCAAGTCACATTAATTCCACTACTATTCATTGTGATAATGATATTAATCAAGCTGCTCCCTGGATACTCATGTAGATGTAATATGTAATTCTGTGGAAGCTTCACTCCAATTTAGCATGAATTAATGTTCACTTATTGCAAAGTGTTCCAGGAAAAAAGTATTTGTGGACCTTACTTAGGATCATATTCTTCCACTGTGAAAGAGACTGAGGAAATAAAGTATGAACCAGAAATGAATTCGGGTGTAATGGGTAAATTCTGGTTTATGTAGAGTGCACTTAATATTCTCAGGGTGTAAAAAGACAAGGCACTCAGAGTGGTTATATTTTCAACGACTTAATCAAGAAAATGTTGCTAGAGACCGACATTTTGGTTAAGATCAATGGAATCCCTCAATGTCCTCATTAATAAATCTGCATAACAGAAATAGTAATAACACTTTCATGTATGTGTTGCATTGTTCCTTTTATCAAGGACTGCCAAGTCCATTGTGAGCATCCATGAACTGAACATCACCATCCATCTCAGTGGATGGTTCTTTTCTTCCTGCTGCAGATGATACCTTTTCCTGGGAGACCCTTGGGAAAGTGTCCAAAATGTACACATCTGGCTCCAGACAGATGCATGTGTGGCCCTGCTGGCTGCAGCTCTGCTGACCACTGGTGGGCTTTACTTTTTAATTTGGATTCCTTGAGTCATTTTATTCCATTATTTCCGAAAGTCTTAATGTTATGATTCAGGCATCTTTGCTATCATTCTGTTTTTATTTTAAAACATTAACAACAGCATTTGTCTACATTTTATAAGGTTATACCCCTCAAGGTTTTCAGTAATGCCTTTGTCCTGACATTTATTTTGTATTTTTAACTGTGTTGCAGGTGCATTTCTGCTTCTCAAACTCACCATTGCTTCACTGGGACAGGTTGCTGAAGAAGCCATGCAACCAACAGTCCCAAAATGCTCATTTTAAAGAAAAGCTACTTATTCGATTTTCAGTGACTTGGAGACCTGACTGACCTGTGGCCTGTCTCATCAGAGTGGCCAATTAGGAACTGTTCAGAGTTTTTGGCAGTTTTGTCAGCTGTTCTGCAGCAATGGCAATTGCTCCTCCTGCATAAAATCTAAATCACCCACAGGTCTCGGATTTTTCTTTACCTGGTGGAGACTGATCACTTATTTTTTAAATATACTTCAGTTTCTCAACTACTATTGTGTTACTTTTAAATTCCCTCCTCATTTGCTAAGAGTCCAGCTCACTTCTGTTTTATTCCTTTTTTTTCCTAAAATCTGGAAGGTGTTGAGCTGTTCCCTTTTCCGCTCGCTCAGGCAAAGAGAATGACTGGGCACTTCTTTTCAACAGAAGGCTTTACATGGCCAGGAAACTGAAGATCTGCTGGGAGCTAATTAATCTTTCATTTTTCTCTCTGCACACTGCATATGGTCCTTTGCTTGTTGCTGAAAAAAGTTACAGAAAATGAATATTAGGAAGAGGACTTAAAGAGTTTCCTTTTTCTCCCTGAAGCTATAGGTGTTTTGCTTTGCATTGGCTGATGAAGACTAGAGTTATGCCCAAAACCTTACTTAGAAGGAAGTCCAAGGAAGAAAGTTTTCTGTTAAAGGGGATAGGACTTCTTCTGAGCTGCTGTAGACAAAGAACACTATGAAACCCACCCTGATGTGCAATACTCTTCCCAGTAAAACTGTCACATTTTCCCTTAGTTCCTTTGCTAATATGAACCCCTTCTTTTCCTTTTCTACCTCCAGCTTTCCTTTTGTGCATACTTGATTCTTTATTCTTGCTTGACATCATCTTTCAGACTACCACTCAAATGCACATGGTCTTTTAGTCTCACACAAACCAGTTTTTTACTATGAATTAGCTTTCCCCCCGAGCAATCCAGTAAATAGAGGTGACTTAACAAAGAACACTGGAAAGGGTGGGAAGCCAGGAGGTCCATCTCCAGGTTTTGCTCCCAGGTCAAATACGTTTCCTCACTTAATTATGCTCTGTAAAGTTCTTTGAAATCATTGTGTTAAAGGAGCTGTGCAAGTATAAGGCACAGTTAATTATATTACATTTGTAATCAGACCATAAAAGAGAAACCCTTGAACCACAGCTATATTGTTCCAGGCACTGCAGTGTGTGGATGTCTTCCTTTGAATTTTGCTCCATGCCAACCAACAGTAATAGGTTCTCACTGTATCTAAAACTCCTGCAGTCTTTTTCAGCCTGCCCTGGCCAGCAGCCCATCAACCATTCCACAAACAAACATATATTTCTCTCTGTATGTATTTCTTCCTTCTTTTTCATCCCACTGTGCAAGCAATTACCTATTGAATCCTTAACAAATGGATCTAGACCAGCCCACATGACTATTTTTCTCCTAATCAATTTATTCAGCTCACATAGAAGGTTTTATCATATTTACAATATCACAGCTATTTGTGTAGGAGTTTTAAAAGGTAAGGAGTAATTTTAGGGGAAGAAAATCCAGTTGTAGGTTTCTGCTGGTTTTGTTGAGTTTCAGTATGTGTGGGTTCATGTCACCATTTGGGAGTAGAAATTTTGAATTTCAGTCAGAACAGTTGAGGGAGGAAGAAAAATGCATAATTAAACAGGCAGCATTTGGAAAAACGTAATCAGATTCTTGCAAACTATCTTTTTCCAGAAGCCTTTTCTTTTGGTTTACCACTCTTTGCTAAGCCTTGGAAGTGGACTTCACGCTGCAGTGTTATCACTTCAAAGTTAATTTATTATCACAAAGGAAAAAACACAGAAAACTCCCTGACTCAGGTCAGAGAGGCACCTGTGCAGCCTGGATATTTGTGCAAGGTGACTTTTAAATACCTTTACTGCTACAACCTGGAGTCCCCATGGGGCATGCACACAGTTGGGTCTCCACATTTCCTGGGTCCTGTGACCCTCGTTGTGTGTGATGGTGAATACTTTTGGATCCAGGCAGCCATTCAGCTCTAGTCGAGATCTGACTGCAAATCAAACTAACAACTTCCTTGGCCTGCAGTGAAAAAGGATAACAATGCTTTTCCAACCAGTTACTTTTTGCTATTATTAGGATTTATTGACATAGCTGTAGTATTAAGAGGCACAGCTAAGGCTCCTGGATTGAACCTCTCCTCCAGTTCCTCTAACCCCCCACTTTTGTCCCTGGTATTTCTATTTCTGCTCCATAAATTATATGACTCAGAGTTGAACATCCCGATACATGACTGCCTTATTCTCACTGTGCCATGAAAATAAGTTCAATACATAGGTGGTGCAGAAACAACAGAGGGGTTGTAGAATCAAACAATGCACATAACAGATTTAAAACAATCTGTTGAATATAAATTGCAGGATATGAAAGTGTTAATTTGAGATAGGCTCATGAGAAAAGCTTGAGTTCCTAAGACTTTTACACTAAGAAGCCTTGATTTCTGCTATAGCTGCCACATGTGACCTGCAACACATGTTATATTTCATTTCAGAGGAAAAAATTCCCCTTTTGGAGACCTAAGAGCAAAATTCTTTCCTTAAAGGCACTTTCCCACTTTCTCCAGAGATACACAATTCAAGTTCCCAAAAGACTAACTGCACCAATGCTGGTGTTAATGCACACACATACACCTGGAAATTTTCAGTTCTTTTACCAATCTCAGATTTTTTAATTCTTCATCTAAGGATTGAATTTTTTGGAAGGATAGAATGGGTCAGTTCCAACAAACAGCACGGAGGAAAGCTGTTATCCAGTATTTGCAAGGGTAGAAATCAAGTATAATTGCAGTCATTATAGATTAAGTGCAATCCTGCAAATGTAAGAAATGACTGAATTTTCACTTTTCAGGATGAAATATGTAAAACTGCATGTCCTGTCAAGACAAAGTTCTTCATTATTACATAATGTATTTATCCCACTGTAGTTGCATTGGACAATGACTATTGTTGGTTTTCCCTATTAGAAATAAAGCTCATTTAAATCAGAGTAGTGTCTTTCTTCTGTAACTGAGATTGAGATGCTCTTGATGTGCATGCATACTTGATCATGCCTTTTCTTATGGGGATGTTGACTCACATTACAGTGCCCAGATTGAGCTTCTGAGTAGTGGCCAGACTCACTCTGAGGTGGACTTTGCCCTTTCTCTTTTGCTGGGGGACATGAGCAGTAGTTTCAGAAGAGCAGCCATCCATCTCATTTTGCATTCTACCCGCTATTTGAGTTGCAGTAACATAGCTTGTCAATGCTGTCACTCATAAGACATGTTCTCCTGTTAATGAGTACTGTAGCATCTTAGCAGATTTCTAAGCTCTATTTTTGATGATGTCAGGTTCAAAGAGAGGTCTAAGCTGCATGAAGAGAGAGATGCCTATAAATGGCACCTATTTCTGTATATACCTTCCCATACCAATTTAAAAGAAATTGTCTGTATGATAAAGTTTTCTTCCAACTGTTTGCCACACTCTTCCTCATACAGCTTGAAGCCATATCTTTATTTAATACTGGGAGTTTTGAAAGGATAGGAAAAAAAAATCAAAGACAAAAAAGGATAACAAGAAACTGAGGAATAGAGGTCTGTGGAGTGGTGCAAAAAAATTGGTCAAAAGACAGAGAGAAGCAAGCTGTCAGTGGTGTGAAAGGGAGAAAGAAAGGAGGGTTGGGGACAACCCCAATTTTGATAAATCGAGTTTTCTGGTCAAGGAGGTGGTGTTCTTCACTAAGCCCATTTTGTCTTCAATGACCTAATTATTCTTATTGAGCAGTTAGAGCAGTCTAACCCAACCCTGAGCCTCGTGTTTACTGCAGTTTGCTGCTCACTCTCCAGGCTTGTTTGCTGCAGCCACTGGCTTTAAATTTGGTTGATACACTGATGAGCCCTTTGACCCTCCTGTGCTCACCACAGACGCTCAGATGACAGCTGATCTGCACAAAAGAGAGCTGAGAGATGTAGTGAGCTGCAGAGTAGATGTTCTGGAGCTCTCCATAAAGCTCTGGATGAACTGAGCCTTGTGGGGTGCAGGTACCACAGTAAGGCTGAGTCACCAGCAGAGGCTTCTGAAATCCATAGTTTTAACCTGAAGAGCAGAGCATACAGAGAAGAAATTAAAAGTCTTAATGAATGGCTGCTTTGAGTATGCATTAGACATTGCTAGCAATATGCCACTGTTTATGGCACATCATTAGCCTGCAAGAGCTGTAGCAATTGAACTTTTGTGTTTGTTTCAAAAGTGCCACAGTACAACATTTTAGTCTTTCTGCTGCAGTAACCACTGGTTGTTACAAATCCCTTCATGAATGCATTATGGAAAACTGGGGCAGAGTTCTTCACTAGCTAGCCAAGTGCATGCCTGCTGGGGCTTTGTACTAGGAAACAGCGAATAATGTTTTTAAAGCCAAAGTACAGTAGAAACCCATTTTACACACACGAGTTTGTTGCACAAGACTAATATTCATTGAAGTTCCCTGCTGGTATGTGAAATTTGTATCAGTTTGCAATGCAGAACTTGTTTTTCAGGCATTCCTTTAAAAGTGGGTTCATTCTTTTATCATTTCACCTGTTAGTGTTCTCAAAATAACTTACCTCTGTAAGTCTATTATTTTATTGAGTATTCATGTAAAAAGGTCTCATTGTTCTTTTCTCCATGATCTGGTGCACAGAAAATGCCTCTAAGGAGAGGCAGCACACATTTAATTTTGCTCAGCTTTACTTATTGGTATTATTGCACGCAGAAAATTCTCCGATTTGACATCCTCTGACACCCTACACTATTAGTTGCACCATCTTCAGCAACACATTATTGACATTGGAACATCTCTAAAAGGATTAAGATCTTCAGATTTTCAGCATAGCAATAATAAAGAGACCTGATGGGTTTGCGTGGGCATCCCTGGAGCTGGGACCCTATCCATCTACCAAGTCTAGACACTTCTGTAGAGACACAATGGATAAGCTAATGCCTCAAACTTTTGCTTCATTAAGGAGACAGAAGGTATTAATGACAGCAATTATGTATTCTCGGTTAATTTAATGTATGACAATATAAGAGACCCTAAGTAATTATATTATCAGAAAAGTTTGTTAATTTTATGCGGTACTTAGGAATTCAAAGTACCATTTAGGAAACTGATCATATGATAAGCAATGAAATGTTCTATTGTTAGATAATAACTCAGTGAAAACTCTTGGAAAAACTAGTTGGCATAGTTATTCGTTTGGATATTTAAGAAGAAAACTGCACTATTTAATACTATTGCCTATAAAATATGTATGAATGATAGAAAAAGCAAGGAATTTGATGCTTTGTGGTTTTCACATTCTTGGGCCAATCTAAAAGTGAGTTGAGTGCAGAGGCTGCTGTTGCTCATCTTTTTCACCACTCAATGTGGTTTTCCCCTGCTGTCCAGCTAAGAAAAGAAAGCAAATGGCAACTTTTTTTTTTTTTTTTTTAAAGAGAAAGGAACAAATAAATACAAGCTCAAACATTGTCTTGTAGAAAAGTAAAGGCAGCAAAGCAAAGAGAATTGAAAAGTATGAGGAAGAAAGAAGAATAAGGAAAAAGGATTCTTATTTAACAAAGGAATGTGGATCAAAAACAAGAAGTGTGAAAACAAGTAATCCCAGAACAGTCTAGCCATCAATATTTAAATAACTGACTTAATTATTTTATCATTTCAGTGTGTGAATCTTACAAATAGTTAACCATTTGCATTACACATATCTATCCTTTCCCTTTTATAGGAAACAATGATTGATGTAGGTTTCATATTTTAGGCCTAGGTTCTTGGCCACTAAATAAACAAACAAAATGATTGAGAACATGAGTGTAGAAATGCAACTACAGTTGTGGCTACGGGCAAGGGAGGAGCTAAGCATCACTCCATTACCTTTTAAATTATAACACAGAATTTGATTCTTTCCTTTTTTTCTTTTT
>VXAU01002491.1:397354-440022 GCA_013399695.1 Formicarius rufipectus | reverse complement strand
TTTTTTTTTTTTTTTTGACCATCTCTCCAGACTCATAGCAATAAGAAAAATTAATAACAAGAAACCTAAAAAGAAAACTATGCTGGCCAACTAGGATGGTCAGTTAGGATCAGTGGCATACAGTAGAAATTATTTTCTCTGTAAATATGTATGTTGGATAAACGCTATTTAAGGCAAAGGACCCCAACAGAAATATAGTCAAAAGCAGCATAAGTTTTCCTACCACTGAAGCAGCATTCCTGTGTCAGATTCTAGAGCATCACCCCATTAGTTACAGATAGAAAAAAATGCCATTCCAGTTTTGAAATGAAGCAGGTATTTTAGAAAGCATGATTACCTAAGACAGGAGGCTGGGCTTGTTCATCCAGGAGATCCCTCTGAAAGCCAATCCATCCACTTGGATATATTAAACATTTATCTGTGTTTTGGATCAAGATGAAATCATCTCTCTGTACACCTAGCCGAAGTCAAGGTCATATTAATACAGTATTAGCAAAGAATATTTTTATTTATTTAGTGAAAAGTAGCTAATTATAAGAAGTTTTATGGTCATCAGTAGTTAGGTCTGAAGTGGCAAATCGCATTCAAAACCAACCAGAACAGTATATATCAAGTCAGTTAATAATACCCAGTAAGAAACTTAGCATAGTCAAAGAAAATTCCAGACATAACGACACTGCATATTCCCAAGAATCATGTGGAAAATGGTCGTCTCTCACCTGGATAACATTTGGATTTTCTATTTCATCTGCTGACAGCAAAGTTGTTCCTGGTGTCCATATCAAGTGGATTCCCTGTAGGTGCCAGAGATTTCTCTCTTCACCTTGACTCTGTGGAGGAAGAGGGAGGACAGGAGAGTACAAGGGGCTCAGAATCAGGAGCGGTGCTTTATAAGACCAGTAGTAAGGGGTTTCCTGTATCATTCCCTGAATATATTGTGCACACAGAATAGAATGGGCTAAGTTGGAAATGCAACTTTGACAATACTTTCACTGGAAGAATTCATGGCTGCTGTGGATGAAATATGGAGCATTAACATCTAAGTTTCCATCATGAGTAGGCTTGAGGGTATTTTCAAGATTGGTCTTTGCTATCATTACAGGCAAAATGTCATTCAAGGCAAAGGCATAAGGTAGATGGTATCATCAGATTGAAAAGGTGCTGCTATGACCTTAAGCCCCTGTGTGCATGCCTGGCATTATTCCTTTCAGTCCTCCTGGCCAAGCAAACATGGGAAGCATTAGGCTCAAACTGGAAGGCAGCCTCCATGAACCTGAATTCCATGGTACCGAATTGCAGCATTCCTGAAACCTTTAGCTACCAGTGTCTACAATGGCACCCTTTCTGATTGTCCTGGTTATAGTAGCCAGGATCAGTTTGTCACTGTGTGGGTGTGTATTCTAAAGCCTCTATGTCATTTTTCTCATGAACTGCTCACAATGACCCATTTGCAGCAGCTGCCTAAGGCACACCCAACCCCTCAGGCAACAACATGGGTGTTTAGGAACTTCTGTGGGATAAGGAAGTTTTCCTGACTCCGCACCCATCTGAGAGGTCATGTCTGCTAATGGGCCATCAGGGATGCCAAAACTATGCCATTGTTCACCTCACAGAGTAAATCACCCATTGTGAAACTCTCCACCCTGGATGAGGGACTGGGCGTTCCCATCAGAGCCCAAGCAGAGATAAGCTTGGGGGTTTTGTGACAGGAAGCAGTTCAGATGCAGAGGAGGACCAGAGCCTTGAACGGACTGAGACTGCCACCAGACTGCAACCATCACTTTCACCAGCAGGTTTCTTCCTTTCTTCTTACTTTGAACTCAGGGGGTCCACGTGGTGTTCAGCACAGGGGTTGGTGAGCTCCATTCTGCTCGTGCCCTGCTGTGCTCAGGTCTACATCTGTTTTTTTGTGTCACAAACAAATTTTTCCTTCTGCATCAGTGTGTTTTGTGATCTTTTATTAAATTGTTATTCTGACTTGCAATCCCATTCTGAGTTGGACTGATTTCTCCTGCCAGTTTAACTCTAAACCAGCACATTGGTGGATGTGGTATCATTTGAAAGGCAGGACCATGTTGTGCTCTGCTTTTGAACTTTGATAAGAGCAAGATGACATGATGAAATTCAAATTACTAGTCAAAGCCTAATTTTAATGCTTGTTACCAGAATCAGTATTGTTGAAACTCCACTTGCTGCTGTTACGCAGCTTCTAACAGACTGTCATCACTGCCACAAAGGCAGATGCAGAAATCTCCTGCTTCTACCCCAGAGACTGTACAGGAAGCTTTCACCCTCTTTTATACCATTAGAAATTAGTGCAGAAATAACCAAGCTGGCTGTTCCCAGATCTCTGGGTCCAAGAAAACCTTTCACCCATGGCATCATGGAGCTTAACCCTGGTTAACTTTCTCCATTGGACTGTATCCTATTGTGCCTCCTTTCCTGATAGCAATCCAAAATTCAGTACAGCTGGTTTAGCTACACTTTCAGCCTTCAGCACAGGCATCAAAACTGAGTGCTTGCCACTAACCCAGTGTCTTCCATAGTGATGAAAATATGGTCAGCATTTGGAGATGGGGCCAACATTTGGTGTGTGTATGTTGACAGGTCTACTGGGGACTTGTTTGTCTGAAAAAAGGTAGTTATAAATGAGAGGATGAAATACATATACACTGCTCTGAAATAATCTTTCTAAATTTTCTGTGAACAGGCCTAGTTGTGCTTGTTAATTTTATTTTGGTTTGGGTTTTGTTTTGGTGGGGGGTTGTTTGTTTTGGTTTTATAAAAATATATTTGTGTGGGTTTCTTGTGGGTTTTTTTTAGGAAGATGCAACTTTTCACTTTTCCTTAGCAAGCTCTGGATTAGTTAAAATCACGCTTTAAGCAAAACCACTAAGTTTGCAAAATTTTCATTACTTTTTCAATCTGGATGTCATGGGTATATTAATATAGTATTTTACAATGAAAGATGTGGAGGTTTGCTTCTGCCATTATAATAACTGCTTTACAATTTTGATGATTGCAGAAAATGGGGAGGAATTGCAAAAAAAATCCCAAAACAAACAAACAAAAACCCCCAAAACAATTTAGAAAGGGGAGAAGACGAGAGATTGAGAAATCAAGACACTATTTTGCTGACGGACGAGGACTGCTTGAAAAACCTGGACCCCAAACAATACAGTGTTTGGCCTGAGACATTTCCAGCTTCTAAATGAGCCAGAAAACCAGATAGATGTGTTTGTTCAGGAGCTCACACTATAGTTCTCCACTATTGAAAATCCATGTCATCCTGGTGCAGTAAGATGTATTAGTAACAAAGCAGTGGCAGATGCAAATAACTTCTGCAAAATGTCCCCGTTTTTGCTACTGACCATAAAAAGATATGCAGGACTCTTCTTCTATCACTCTTGCTAAAGGCAAATTTGAGTCAGGATTGCAAGGAAAACTGATTGCTGATTAACCCATTTAACCTGTCACCTAAGAGACTTGTGATATAAAATATTACTTGAGTTTTTCAACAAATAGCTGTAATTTCCATTTAATTGATTTTTGACCTCATACTGCAATTATTCAATGTTAATTTATTTCAGGATAGAACAACAATTGCATGTAAACTGAAGGATGCTGTAAAAAGATATGTGCACAGGAGAAAGACAGTATTTATTATGCTAGCTTACATTTGCACAGTAGACAGATGAATAACGTTTCTTTTTTCTGCAATGCAATTATCAAAAGCAACTAAATTCACAAGGAATATTTTGAGAAACACATGGAAGCTGATGCTACACAAAGCATAAAAATCCTGGTTTGAAAGCAATTCTATTTCTCTGGTTTTAGGACTGTTTTTTATTATTTATTACAGGACCCAGGAGCGTGCTTGGAGTTTTACAGAGCAAAGAGCAGTAACAGGTCCCAGCCCTGAGCAGCATACAACCCTGGAGAAAGAAGAAAACAAGAATGCACAGGAGGCCAAATTTTGTTCTTTGCCCAAAACAACAACATTTTAAGAACAAGGTAGTACAAATTCTGTCCTTGATGTTCAATCCATGATTTTGGAGAGAACCTTTCTGTTAACCATTCATAATCATCATCAGGGTTGTCTTACTGATCAGAATGTGTCCCTATTATACCGATTATGGGGTATATTTATCAAAACTCCTATCACTGTTAATAGTCTCCAGGGCATAACAATCTGTATTGCAGTGTTGAATAAGGAAGATTTTTTTTTTTACTATTGAACCCAAACTATTGCAAAATGCAAAGAACTACAATTTACTTAATTATAGAGGGACTTTGGCTTCTCCAGAATACATAGGAGAAGAAAGAGAGAGATGGACGGTGACAATCTTGAGTTTCTGCTCCTCCAAGTGCAAAAGAGTAGTCAGTGCTACTTAAGAAAAGCATAATTTACCTATTGAATAAAGTGTAAGTCACACCTCCAGACTTTGAACCATCCTGATTTTATGTCATTTGTGACACATTTGGTCACACAATTGGAAAAACTTTTATTTTTAGCATTTCTTCAGCAAAGAACTTCAAAAACAAACCTTCATCGCAAAAGGATGAAGGAATTCAACTCCATAAATCATGGTCCCGACTTGAACAAAACCTTTTAAATTAACTGATAAAGGATTCAGTGATACCCTTGAAATCAGCTGTCTATCACAAGCCCATAATCTCTTTGCAGTGGGATTGAATTTGGAGAATGGAAATTACAGGCGTGGTTGAGAACTGACCTTGATGCTCACTCTGGCACTGCCAGTATCCCAGTTTCAGATTTACTACCACGGTGGCAACTATCATAGTGCATGTATTGGTGAGGAAAAAGGCTGTAAGCAAGGCTCTTCATTCAGCCTGCCCTTTTCAGCTCCTCTCAGGAAATTAGCTGCACAAAAGGTTCCCACACCTTTTATTGCCACTGCAAATGGTGTCAGAATAGAACAAGAGCTTTTGTGATTTGCCTCCTCTACCTAGCAAAGAGGCCAGGGTCAGTCTTACCTATGCTGGCCAGCAATATACTGTTTAACTGCAACATCTCTGCGTGCTTCATGTAATTCCCTGACTCTGTGCTCATAATATTCCCATTTGGAGTACCTTGGTTTGGTGTTAGAATGTTTCTGGCGTTCTATCAAGTGTGAATTATCCCTGTAATGACAGCAGAGTAAGGCAGGAACGTCCAAGCCAGTGTAAGGGGCAACATGAACTTGTGAGATCTAATAATGTCACCTGCATTGGCTACAGTGTGCCTGAAAGAACTTCTCGTAAGTGGTCCATAAGCATGACAGTGGTCAAGCACTAGAGGTTTACAGCTCGAACTACATTTATATCCAATGACATAAATATGAGAGGCTTGTGTTTGTGGTAAGGGAACTGCTTCAAGGAAATTAAAGTCAGAGCATGAAGCAAATATAGAGAATGTAGATAGATCTCATTGCAAATGCTGCCTTCTGTAGAATAAGAAATTCCAACAAAACCAGGGAAAAATGTAGTACAGATGTTCATTGCACAGGTTCTGAGACAAGCGGGATTGGAGAACAAAGCTGGATTGCAGTGTCTCATAACTTTTATAACTTTCTGAAGAATCAGCTCATCTGTCTCTTCAAGTATTTAAAAAATGCATCCTGCTAACAATGATGTATAGAGCAGAAATAAAAGTTCTCTACAGAAATTATTTTTTTTAGCACAGAGAAATATATAAGGTGCTAAATATTTCAGGGCAAGTCAGGAAGATCAATGAATAGATTTATAACAAACATCCATCTAGGAAATCATTCATCAGTGATACATGGAGGTGTAGTTGCCACTAAGTAGACAGCTAGCTCAAAAACAGGACATGCAGTGGACAAAATTAAGTCACAGAATACCAGTTGTGGGTGTAGAAGAGAAATGAAGGTTGCCGAGAGATGGTAAATGGATGTGATCACAGCATTTACCTGGACAAGATATATGAGCAAAGTACAAGGCAGAGAAAAATGGTAGTAGCTCTCTTACTCCATCAGTTACCTTGTATTAGCAGCTGCTACTATTAATATGTTGCTATCTATGCTATCCATAATCAAGGTTTTATATTTTCGGTTGATTTGCAGGATCAGATAGAGTTTCTGTGTAAAAAAGAAATGTACTCTCATTAGCAGTGCTGAGAATATATTGTGGCAGACTTTTGCAAAGAGAATTGCTGTTGGGCTTCTCGTGTAGTGCTACTACTGTAGCAGAGGAGTGAACTAATGAATTAATTCCTGTTTTGAAATATTCTCCATGGGATCACTCATAAAACACAGACCTTGTTTGCACAAGGAACAGAAATAGGTAACAGTCATCTCCCCTGAATCTCTGCATACTTCATAAAACTACTCATACACTGTTCTCTCTGTGCTGTTGTTGATGAATAATCATACTCTGCTGGTGTAAGCCCTTATGTGATTACTGAGAAATGTACAGAGGAAAGGAGAGAAAGAAGTGGCAACTTGGTGAAATGACAAGTGGGCTTCAGTGGCTCAGAAAATGTCCATTGTTTTTCAACTATATCAACTGATCAAATCAGGTGTATTATCTCCTTGGACAAAGCTTGGCTGTCTTGTCTAGATTTGAGGAATAAACTAAAAAAGAAAACCAAAAGTTCTCTCTTGGATGCTATTATTTACATAGAGGTGCATGTGTATATGCATATGTAATTGTATCGTAACACATCCTCAGAGCTGGAATCAGTCTGGTCCCAGATGTGCTGGCTAGGAAGTTAGTGCAGATGTAGATATAGCCACCAAAAGACAAATCCAGTGGTCTTGTTAACTTGCTCAACGTAAAACCAGGAGGCATCCACATTACTAGATTCTTTTGTTTCCTTCAAAGAGATAAATATATACAGCAACCTGTAGTTAATGAAGGCCTGAGAAATATAACTGTAAAAGAGAATTCGGTGAAGTAATTCCATGAATAAAAGTTCTCCTGAGCTAATGAAGGAATGACTGGGTGCAAGTGAACAGGTCACAAAAGATGACTGTGAGTAGGTCTGGAGGTAAATATGGCTGGCTGCCCACCTGGACGTGATGCTTGATGACTGAGTGACTGATTCCATGTGGCTGAGCACGAGTAAAAGAGCATGCTGATCTAAAATGACTGCAAGGATAAAAGATCATGTGTGTGAATGATTATCTCACTGACTCCAGAAGTAGAAGATGAGGTGAAACAACAAGAGCAAGTGAAGGAATATGGGAACACCTGAAATGCAGAAAACAGTGACAAAAATAATTGCAGGTCGTCCATTACTGGTAATCAATGGAAAATCCATACTGACAATTGATTTATAGGTGGGATGGAGGATGCTCCTGAGGGCATAAATTTGCCAAGCCCTGCAACTGGCTTATCCCAAAGAAGCAAAAAGTTAAATTGTTACATGAAGAGTAATTGCAAAGAGTTACTTTGAGAGGACTTTCTTAAGTAGATACTCTCCTGATTTGTCTAAAGTGATTTAATAGGCAGGACACATGCAAAGGGCCAGCTCTTCCAGACATCTTTTCAGAGTGTCTTTTTAGTATAATAGAAACACTTTTTCAAGTGGAGTGGGGATAACACACCTCTTTCTTCTAGGGAACTACTAGATTTATAAGTTCATCTGTTCATTAATATATATTATTATATAATATATATTAATATATAAATATATATTTAGTTTCAATTTATCCAATAAGTGACCTTATTCTTTTTTGCTCTTTCTTAAACAGTCTCTTGTGCATGTGGGTGGGGGATATTAAATATGGTTATAAAATACCACTTCATTCATTTTTGCCAACAACTTCGTTGCATGACAAGAATTACAACGCAAGGCATAGCATTGGCAAATAAAATCCTCTAACACAGCTGTCTGCCTGAGTAAAGTGCAAAGTATGGTTCACAGGATGACTATGAACCCAGCAGATTTAACAAGAACAGAATAACTGAAGTACCACAACTCTCAGCATGCAGTTACACTGAGTAAAAGTAAATTCGTGCTCTGTATGTAAATATAATGGCATAATTACCTTAACACCAATCTATCCTCTCTCCATAGGTTTTACAATGCTGCAACTACAACAAAATAGATGCACAAACATGTATGTGTCAGTCTGTTTGTCTTTCCACCTCAGTATAAAAACAATAAGCCAATAACTGAGATATTTCTGCTACTGACAATATTTGACACTCTTAAACAACTTTTATACTCTGCAATTTCTTTAACCTGCAAGTTGGTAGAAAATAGGTACTATTCTTCCAAATTTAAAACCTTTTAATACTTATTTTAATCTATTTTTCCTTGCAGCAGCAACAGCTTTCAATATTCTGTAAACTATTAACTGTTTCAGGGTACTAAAATATGCTATGCATCCTTCTTGGGTCTGAAAGACTGAAAATCAACTTCTCTTACTGTGATTACCTTTAGAAACCATTAGCATGTTCAAGAATTGAAGAAATATAGATATTCATATGGATATGGGATCCCATTCTCTTCCATTGCCAACTGAAAGTGGGGATGTACAAGGTTACCAGCATAATTTGCTTGATACTTCATATCTTTGCTTTGCTGAAGACCTAAATGGATGGAAGAAAATCCTTCCTGACACAAAGACAGTGGCATGTTCTCAGAATGAAAAAGAGCAGTGGAAGTTACGTGCACAAAACCTTCTGTTGCTGTCATAAATTGATAATCAGATCATTTGGAGTGTGAAGGTTATCCTTATCTCTGGGGTATAAACAGTGTGTTTCTAGGGATGAAATGATTAGGAAATTTCAAAAGATAAGCAATCATAAACTTAAAATTCTAATTCTGTTTGTGATATTAAACAAGTAGCAGCTACTCTCTGAGTAGCTTTGCAGACCTTCTACAAATATTAGAAGCAGTGACAATAACAATGACACAGGAACACGTTTTATAAGCTCTTTATATCATTTTTGCTTTCCCTCATTAACTTTCACATAACATGCCAGCATAAATTAATAATACAGAAAGACCTAATTCTCTCATCTTGAGACTATAGGAAAAATGAAAATTTGTATTTCCAGTATTTTTTCAATGTCATATGTTCCTCTTGTGTGGCTCCTTCCTTCTTCAGAGAAGGCATCCATAGAAAGGGATAACATGCCTCCTTACCAGGGCAAGGACTGAAATACATGCACTTCATTAAAGGTCTGTTTGCTCCTGTGAGCTGCAGGTGGTCTTCACTGAACAGTAGCCAGGTTGCACAAGTTTCCCTTGTATTAGGGTCTGGATAAAGACCTAGCTTTGCTGATTGTATATCAGTGAAATATGTACACGTGTTTTTGCCCCTCTTCCTTTTTAAGTCAAGAACTTTTTAGTGTATTTTAATAATTGTCCCTTTTCTCAAAATTGCAGCACAAGAGTTTTATCCCTTCCCTGTGTTTCACACCCTTCTGTGGGAAGTGTATGGCATGTTTGTTCCTGACTAAGCCTCTGAGAAACCTCAGACATAGTCCTGGGCTACTGTATGTTTAAATTCATGAGAAGAAGTTTGAAAGCAACTGAGCTGCATAGCTTTGAATTAGGCCTGTATTGTGTCCACCCTAAAGGTGCAGGTCCCGTAGCCAGAAGCACCAGCTGCAACTTGAGCAACCCACACAGAAAGCTCTCCCTGGTTGCTGCAAGCAGAGTTGTCTGGTCCCAGTGAGGACCATGAATTTTCTTCCCAGTCTTTGGGAAACGATCATTCACCACCCAACCAGTCTCTGGAGATGTTTATCTGATTATCCTCAGGGCATCCCCATTGCATCCCCAGCATCCTGGGCTTCTCTCACCTTTGCCTGAGGCCAGATACCAAGGGGCAGTCTCCAGAGGTTTCCTTCCAAAGCTTTATAAAGCATTCTGTTTGTGCCATAGTGACTCATCTCCCTTCTGAGAAACCTATCTGCTCTACTACAATCCAAAAACATGAAGTCAAACGGCAACTAATCATCATCTGCTTAAAAAAGATTGCCAATGTCCTGAAGAGATACTCAAAAAAAGAAATTTGGAAGTCATTTAGACCAAATAAAGCATGTCAGTTGACTTATATCTGTCACTAATACTGAAAGTCACTAATTTATTTTTCAGTAGGGTGTAGGTCAAGGTATTCCTCCTCCTGTCTTTTACCACTTCTGCCTCTTCAGTAAGCACATTGCCTTTGCAGCAATTGCAGACTAATCCCATTCTGGTGGGGGTGATACCTCTGTTAGAGAGCACAGGAATGGCAGAGGTAGATTGCAATGGGGGCAAGAGGTAGGAGGGGTGGTGAAGAATAAAAAATGCTTTAATTCATAATTATGTCATTTGGCCCAGTTTGGAAACTCACATCAATTCTATTATTGACAAGGTCTGCTTTATGAATGGAAATTATTCCACAGTCACACTCGAGGATCAGTGAAGGAGACAGAAATACAGGAGCAGTAAAATGTAAGGGGCCTTGTGATTTCATGATTAGGTTTTATATTATGATTGTGGCAAGTTGCTGTTTAATGGCCAGATCTTCCTTCCACTTAAGTCAATGGGGTTTTTCTGCTGATTTCAGTGTTATAGATTCTCCGCTTGCTCTTCACTTATTTGATGATTTTAGATTTTATATGCCTGTCAACTGGTGTTTCAGCAAGTTCTTGGTGATGTGTCAAGAAGACCAAAAGGCTTTTACTACATTGTAAGCTATTTTATTACCTTTCTCTATTCTGAAATATCCAAGTTCACAAATAATAATTTCCTCTTTTCCACTGAGCTTTCTTAGAACCTGGTCTGGGGAGTCAGCAATTATGTCACCTTATCTGGGACTTGTCACTCTCTCTCTTGTTCTCCTTGATGATCTTACAGGGAAAATAATTTATGAAACATTAAGAGTCACTACAAGCCCTCAGAGATGCAGAGGAGGACTGGGACTAGCAATTAGGCACCACATACCAGTGTAACTAATCACAGAGGTAGCTTTCCTTCACTGGCAACAAGACATAAGCAGAATTGTTGAGATTATGGGTCCAACACTTTAAATTCTGACATCTGCTCTGACTAACAGTAATTTTATGGATAGTCAGTGCCTGTCCAACAGTAGTTAGTTTAAAAGAAAGCAAATCTTTCCTATTACCACTGCAGTGTGTGGAGTCTATTTGGATGTTAGCAACATCCTCAAAGAGCTCATGAAATCAACTTTAGGATATCCTTGTGTTTGACTACTGCAAATTCAGAAAACACTCCAATATTTCAGGTTAAGTTTTGTAAAAGTATCTCAATGCAAACGATGTTGAAATAGCATTCAGTTTCCTTTCTGGTGTGACTTAACAATGCTTTGTTGAAAATGAGACTGTTTAAAGGTTTCTTATTGTTTGTGAAAGTCCTGTGACAGAGATGGCACTTAGAGGTATTTTTCTGAAAAAGCATAGTGGGGGATATTACTCCACTTTTCTGTTTGTTAACAGTGAAATGTGAAGTTAGGAGGAGGCAGAGAGTGAGAGCCATGTTCCAGGCTGAAATTCACCTGTCTAGTGATGATGAGGCTTAGAAGAAAAAGTGTTAGAACTGAAGAACTCCGTCTAACTCTTTTTTATCCTGCTATTTTAATGAATGACATCAAATGACTCATTGAAAATCTTTGTTCTTTTCCATACTGGGATAAGACAAGTTTTAATTGGGAGTAGTTAACTTATCTGAATCATGCAGTATAAAAAGTGCTATAGCAAATAGGTCATTTTGCAAACAAGTTGCCCAGAGAAGCTGTGAATTGCCCAATCCCTGGAAGCATTCAAGGCCAGATTGGATGTGATCTAGTGCAAAGTGTCCCTGTTTGTGGCAGGAGCTTAGGACAAAATGATCTTTAAGGTCTCTTGCAACTCAAACCATTCTATGGTTCTTTGATTCTATGACTCTATTATTCAATTATTCAATGGTTAAGCAAAACACAGTAGAGTTTGAAGGACTAGAACATACAAAATTGCACACTAGGTAGCCTAGACTTTCATCTGAGAGAAGCTGCAGCAAAGGAGTACACTTGTCCAGTGGCCACAGACCTTCTGAGACCTTTGCTGGAAGCTGCTGTGGGACAGGCTCTTCATAGACTTTCCCAGATTAAACCAGTCTGGGGTAAAAACAGTGGAAGTCTGGAAAAACAGGGGGAGTCACATCTAGGAGGCCTGGCACATAGATGAATGAGGAGTTTCTCAAATTTTTTGATGCTTAAAAGCATAATTTGAGCTGTGTGATTTGAGTATTAACAAATATTTTTAATGTCATTTTTGAAGTAGGTTGTTGAAGCTTTTCTCACACCTTGCAAGTCTTGCAAGAATAGTCGCTTATCTAAGATAGATGGTGACTGTAGCTGCACATCACTTGGGGAATAATTAGTAACATTCAGCTTCAAAAACAATGAACTTGCCACTTCCACCCTTGCCAAGAGCCAGCAGCTGGATAGCGAGTCTGGAGAAACTGCCTGCCAGGGAAAGTTCTGCTCTTGAGCAGGAAACTTCATCAAAGGGAAAGATCTCACTCAGGAATGACTGCATACTGCAGCTCTCTGGGCTTCTCAGGGTGACCATCAAACATTTTTGTGATGTGGGGAGATCACACTAGTGACGCAATTTTTCTGCTTACTGTAAATGTCTTCCTCAGAGAAGACAGAGACCTCTGGGCCCACTCCTCTCACACTCCTGTAATATCCAGTTCTGTATTTAAATGTACTGCTGAGCATTATTTGTAGGGGAACGTGTCCCTCTGCATGGCAGGGAGGTTGGAACGAGGCAATGCTTAAATTCCTTTCCGACTCAAACCATCCCATGATTCTGCGACCTTCAGTGTGGCCACCATGTTGCCCTCAGCATCACCTGGGCTAGGACCTGTCATTCTTCACAGGGAAAAAATCCAAAACTGCTCTGGAGAATAGACAGATCTTACATAACAGGCACGGTGGGGACAGGTGAGGTGACTTCCTCTGTGCTGTGTTATCACTGTGATAAAGCCTAATGTCAGCTGACACCATTCTGCCAAGGTTAAAGTGATTTGTGGGGCTCTGTTAAGATGTTGCTCAAATGTCTTTTCAATGCACGATGCTTTTAAAAACCAACAGAACCTCATAACATTTGATCTACTGCCAGTGTATAGTGTTTCATATCATAGGTACCTTACTTGGTAGATACATGCATCCCCTGTGCTTAATTATAATATCTTAGCTTAAATAGAAGAGTCATAAAAATTATTTCTAAACACAATACTCTGAAACTGGGAATTTTTGGGTGGAAGGAAATGTTGTATTTTTGTCAGCTCTATGAAATGTACAGCAGATCATGTAGTCAGAGGCATCAATGAGCCACCCCAGGATGGGATCCTGCTCTGACGTTACTCTGCTCAGGTCAGTGATTCTGTGGCTCTGAGACTGGAAGCAGCTTCATAATCTATATTGAGCAAATCTGACTGTAAAACTAGAAGTAAATAATGCATAGCATTGCTCCCTGGGGTTGCGTGCTATGTAAACATAACAATACTTCCAGCTGAGAAAGCCATTCCCAGTATGCCTCTTCAGTGGGAGGAAACTAGCACTTAATACAAATACTTTAGTAGCATGCACCCCCATTCTGCTTAATCTCAGCACGGCTTCTTTTTCCTGCTTTAAATTCAGAGCTTCAGTTCCCTTGATCCAAGAGGTTAAATACTTCTAATCACATCAGTGCCCTAAGATTGTGAAGGGCCAGCTCAATGATGATGACTGCAAGTCGAAACATTAAGAATGCAAATTATCAGCCAAGTGACAACTGTTAATCTGTATTAAAAAGTATGTTGCTTCTGCTTAACAGACACACAGACAGAAATGATGCTACTGTGAAATTTGCAGGGGTAACAGAGTTCAAAATAGAGAGAAAGCATTTGTTCTCTTGTCTGTTCAATTGCTGTTTTGAAAACAAGCAACAGTATCACCTCAAGAAATCTGCAGCTGAGATCTGTCACCAGGCAATGTCCTTACTAATAAATACAGGATGTTGTTGAATAAAGAAAAATAATAAAAGATCCTCTTGTATTACAACAAATTCAACTTATTAGACTAGTTTAATACTCCCTGTAAGTCATAGGTGGCAAAAAATATTAAATAAAGTTAAAAGCCTCTGTCTGATGACTGCTTGCTTATGTCATATAAATTACAAGAGCTGATAGAGCATGTCCAAATAGTTCTGTATATCACACTGATTTCATATTTTCCTTCTATTAGGATACAATCCTAAACTGTATAGAAATTCATTTGCTTTAAATGTGCAGAAGAGATTTCTTTACAAAGTCAGCAGCCAGCATGTAAGGAATGATACTTTGCACACATCACTTTGCTTGTTTTCAATTGTTGTACATTCTGCTTTTAAACCTTCTGCCACAAATAGGGAAAGCTGACAGTGGCCTCAAATTCAAATGTACCAGCAAAAATGTGTGCACTCCTTCCTCCTGCCTCTGCTGGAGGTCAGAAGGTTAAATGCTATCTCTAGGGTTTGTTGGTGTTGTTCTTTAGGGGTTTTTTGTTTGGTTGGTTTTTGGTTTTTGTTTGTTTGTTTGGTTTTTGGGGGGGTTGTTTTTCTTTGGTTTTTTGTTTTGCTGTTTGTTTTTGTTTTGTNCTTTTACTAGCTGGATGATTTCATTAAACTGCTCAGATCCCACTCTAGAATGGCACAATTCACAGTGTGAGTTCTATTTTGTCTGTGTCATGGTCTTTTACCTTTGGGTCCAATAAAAGCAAGATCAAACCTAATCTTCTTCTAAATAATGAGGGTAATATTGTGGGTCCACCAGGGTGTTTATCCTGAACTTGATGCTTCACTTAGCCAATTTGCTATGGTAAATCCCACATTTCTACTCTGTCAGTGTGGTTTTGTAACACTGAAAAACCTGCTGAAGGCGTTAGTGATAGCCAGTGAGATGGCACCATCTTACTGAAACCAGTGATGTTACTCTCATCATAAAATTTCAGACACTTTAGAGGCCTGTATCTTATTTAATGACGCACATTGTAACTTTAGGCAGTTTGCAAACAGGAAACCAACCAAATATAAATACAGTAACATTTACTGAGTTTGTAGAAAAATTGGTTTTAATGCACAGATCTAACTACTGACCTTGCAGCAAGGAAATCAGACACAGCAGCACTGAACCAGTCAGAAAGGTTTTACTAAAGCTGAAGGTTTACAAATGATTGTTTCTGAAAATCATGAGAGAATAACTTGCACTTTGATATCAAAATTAGTCATACACAACTACTCTGTACACTGCAATACTATGTATCTAAGGCAATTCACATTCAGTCCTGGTGTTAAATGTGCGTTCCTAATAAGATGATTCTTTGGTGAAATATTCTCAAATGCACAAACCAGCTCATGACATTTGAACATTTTCTCTCTGGCTATCATCACTGCTGCTTATAAGTGGTCTTGCAGACAAGAAATGGCTCAAAGGTCTGGTGCAGTCCATTAATTTTTGAGACACTTCCTTTGGAATTGGTCCACATAGCACTGCCACTATCCAACAAATATCTTTGCTTGCTTGGCCCTTAGTGCTTGGTAGACATTTTTCATTAGCACTTTGAACACCAGGTTCTGTACAATAAAACACAATTTAGCTCTTTTGGAGAAACATCTGGAATTCATCTGTGTAAAGTGTGAGCATAGACTTGTAGAAGATAGTGTTTGTAAAATGATTACCCGCCTTCTTGATTTAATAAAATTTTATAGAACTCCAGATTCAAGTTAATGCAGTTCTGAAATAACCAGTTGTAGTCATCATATAAAGTAACAACTAATCACAATCTGTTTCATTTGCTGTTTTTCATTTGCTGCACCACAAAATACTTCACAAGGAAGGTAAATATCATTATCCCTAATTTACGAATGGCACAACTGGCAGACAGAGAAGTTAAGACCAATCACCTGTCAAGTTTTTCATGAGGCTTTTATAAACTTTCCAAAAGAGAGATCACAAATAGCAGCTAAGCAACCAATATCAAACTCAGCTCAATGAGAGTATGATGGATATTTGTAATGTGCAACCATTTCAAACATCTAAAGTTGTTAATAGGTTACCATATGTGACATGGGTTTGCTGCACTGAGCTACCCACAGGCAAAGTCACCAGAAAGAGAGACCTCTACTATTGTCAAAAGATCTTGTCCAGAGCAGGATGGTGAGGCAGGTAAGCTATTCTACTGTAAAAAACACATCTGCAGCCAGCTATGCCTGATGAATGCTCTAAGAGGGCAGAAAACCAGTTCTAGCCCAGAGGCTGAAGTGACCCTTTTGGAATTGTAAATAGTTTGTTCAGGTAATAACTATCATATGATTGGGAGTTCCTCTAAATAATCATCTTCTTTCTTCTTAGTGAACTGAAGTTCCACCCAACAGCTCAAGTGAAGGAATGCACTATTACACAATTCCTGACATTCAGGTAGTGTGACTTTTACTGAGCTGTAATTTGGAGGAAGTCTGATAGGATTAAGGAAATGTTTTTGCTATATCTAGCCAATGATTTATCATGAAAACAATGTGGTAACTGTATTTCCTGAAACAAAATAATACATATTGGAATGATACCACCAGTTTCCTACAGCAAAAACATTATGATGAGATTCTCTTACATTTGTTATACAGAAGTCTCAATGTTATATACTCTTCTTAAATTTCAGTTGGTTAATATAAAAGTCTTTAACATTGTTATGGAACAGTTTCAATTTATGAGCATGAACAACTATTTTTATCACATCCTCCAGGTATACAGTGATAAGCTGTTTAGATTGCCCTAAACAATTTTGCCAGTGCACCTTTATTGTGATCAGGAATTTATTAATTATTCCGGTCTTAGGGTTTTCTTGATGAGAAATGGTAAGTTGTGCTGAACTTGCATAGCAGTCTCTGCACCAGTAAGAGCACTGTAAGAATTAAGGTTCTGTCATTTTTCAGTTGCAGAAAATAATATAATTTCCAAAAAAAGATCAAGGCTGGGTTTCAGTCCCAGGTTGGGTTTCGGCATGGTCACAAGCCAGCACCACGATCTGGCACAAGAGAGCTGCCAGGTTGAGTCGACTTTTGAACATGAATTTCTTCAACATGGTTATGAATAGAAGTGCAGCCCCAGACTGGAAAAGAAGGCCCTGAAAAACACACATATGAAAGAGTAATTGTTGCTTCTGCTGTGAAGAACTTTGGCTTTGGAAAGGCATCCTGCGTCATTGTGTCCAATCCCCTGCTGTCTTAGGCAACCGCAACATATAATCCTTTTCATAAATTTATCAAGTTCCATCTTAAACTCAGTTAGGCTTCTTGCCCTCAATGAGAAGGCTGTTCCCAAGCCTCACTGTGCTGAGGGTTAGAAATATTCTTCTAATTTCCAACTTACAATTATTCATGGCCAATTCAGGCCCATTTGTTCTTGTGCCAACATTGTTCTGTAGCTTAAATAGCTTCTCTCCCTTTCTTGTGTTTACCTCCCTCAATGAACTTATAGAGAGCAGGCTGTCCCTTTGGCCTCTCACTGTCATGCCATCTTGTTTGTACATGAGCTGCAGTCCCCCAAACAATGGATGAGCTAATTTTTTAAGAAGGCTAGCTGAAAATAAAAGCAGCGCTCTGCCTTGCTGTCCAGGACAGGCAAAAGTCATCACTGGGATGTCAGGCAATAACTAGAGCACTCTGGAGCAAACAGCATCCCAGGGAAAACAGAAGCATAAAGTCATAATAGACCAGTCATAATAGATTCTGCATAATAAGGCCAGTTTAACACATATGCCCAATTATCCCTTACTATTTCTGAGTCTGAAAGAGCATCAACTGTTCACTATGATACAGACCTACTGGTTCAGACACCCTAAGCGGGGAAAAAATTAACATTAGCAACTGGGCTAAACTAGTATTTTTAGCAATGTCAGTGTGCCTGTGGGAGGAGGAAAACTCATCCATGCTTTTAGGCATAATGGGAGTAACTGGTCTGAGAGCCTGTGGTGTGTCTGTGCCAAATGTTTCTCTTACAAAGGCTCCTCTGTGCATGCCTCACTTAGCTTGGTTGCAGCTGTTAACTTCCAGGAGGCAGGTTCTGAGACTTCTTTGACAGCCTCCAATTTCAACATTGAAAGACTAACCATATTTCCTAACATATGCCAGAACAATTAAAAAAGGTTCTGGCCCCCTTGTGCTTCTAGTTTGTGTGGCTTTTTCCAGTGCTTTCATGATTAAGAGAGGAATTTCCAGACTATCAGAAAGTACATGGCATTTTCTCAGTGAGAAAGGTTCAAATGGTGACCACGTAAAGGATGCAGTTTTATTCAAATTTCTCCTTGTGTGTGTTTTTATGTATGTATATCATATCATCCCATCTCATATCAATCATGTCATCTCATATCACATCACATCATGTCATATAATTTCTAGACTATTATGTAGTGGTTTTGCTAAGAGAGTTAGGAATGGTAAAATCTCCTGTGGGGGCCTCATAGCTTGAGGACTGATGATCTTATAATGTAATTCTTGCTATCAGGACTATGGTTGCTGTTCTAAGTGCGTAGGTCTCTTCCAGCTTCACTAAAATATTAGTCTTTTAAGCAAACCACATTGTTCAGAGGACTCTCTGCTTTCCAATATGCTCAGAAAGGTCAGAAAATTCATCCATATTTAATTTTCAAAATTATCCTTGAGCTAGACACAGATTCTTACATGCTGCTGAGGTGGGGGGGGAAAGAACAGAAAAGGAACTTCCAAAATTTCTAAAGACCTAGAGTCAAATCCAAGAAGAAGAAGAATGGGTCAAACACAGATTCAAACAAAGTCTCATGAATTTATTAAAACAAAGTGAGTTATGGCTGCAGGACAGTTCCTTGCTTAACACCTTAAAAAAGGATTTTGTTCTGTTACAAAAACCTTGTTATTAATTTCATATGCAAAGATGAAGGTCTTGTAGCATGTCATTTCCTGGAAATGCCTAATTTGCACATCAGTTATAGCAATACTAAGCCCAAAATGGAGAAATGGACTCCTTGCGATAACATCCATCCACAAGGTTGTCCTTTTTCGTGCTAGTCTGCAACACAGATTTGAAGAGCCAATGGGGCCCAGTTCTCTGCACTAGCCAAGGCACTGCAGATGGAGTTGGAAGAACAGAGAAAATGTTCTCTCAAGTTATAACCGTCACCTGTTCATGTTTTGTAGGCAAATTGCTCCATGTGGCTCCTCTTTACCAGGATAACTTATTGGCCAAGGCATCGTATCTGCCACAGAGGCTAACACCGAAACGAAGGGATGTGAGTGCATCAGGAAGGGGAGGATGGACCTACACTCCCACTTAACTCCTGACATTTCACAGTTTCAGTCGAAACAGATTTGTTATTGTCCTTGACACGTAATCAGACTCAACTTCAGCTCATCTATATCTCAACAAGGCAGATTTGGCAGTGGGAGCTGATGTTGGTCTTCTCAATAAAATTAAGCAGTCTGGGTGCAGTGAATGAGACTATTCCCTTGAATCATCTCACTGTGATTCTGACTTCCTTTCGCAGTGGGTTGGAGGGAGGCCAGTGGTTCATCAGGGTGCTTTGGGCCAGGAAGAACATTAGGAGAGATAGCAGGGATTTATCCACTCTGTTGGAAATTAGTCCCTCAGTGATCAATGCTGATTTGCTGTTTCTCTGGACAGTCTTTCCTGGCTTCATGGATTAGATGCTGGTAGTGTGGGGAATAACAATAAAACCATTTGCTAGCTGCATCTGGTGCAGGGAAAGCTTTCCAGAGATTATTAGTTTAAGCATCCTAGAGAGACATAATAAAAGGGGAATCATTATTATAGTGTGTGTGTTTTAGGATATCCATTACTGCAGAGTCTTGGCATTATTACATAATTTAAAATAATAAAAACAATTATCCTTCAGGATAAAGGAGACTTTGAAGGTGCTGAGCTATATGTCACTGCCTATGTACTTGTTAGGATAGAGGCACCATGGCTTGGATATTAGGACCTGAGTAAAACACAAACTCCGGAGGTCAGTTTTGGGTGGCAATAGGAAAGCTGCAAGAGTTAGTTTCAACATTATCCCCAAGGAGAAGTGACTTCTACAATTCAGAGTTTCCCACCAGGTTCACCATGCTGCTGCATAGCTCAGACTCAGTCTGTTTCTCCTCAGCTTTGTATTTCTCTGTAGTGCAGGGAAGTACAGAAGAACATGGGTGAGTTTTGTCCATAATGGATGCAGTTTTCCTGCATAGCCACCCCATCAGGACTGTATCTGCAGATGTGTTTGGACACAAAAATCAAAAGGAGATTCCCAAATTTATTAATACATCTCAAAATCTAAAGCTGAAAAATTCGTTACAGAGACTACTTGAATGCTTTAGGACTCAGTGTTTGTGATCCTTGTAGCAAGTCTGAGGTAGTAGGAGTGAATTCCAAAAGGAAACCAGTGGGATCTGTGAGGTATCCAGCTCCTGAGTTATACTTATGGTAACCCATGGTTATTGCTTCATGGATATGCATGTGAATGACTTGGATCTGAGCATGGGGGCTTTTTCCCTCACACTTTTTCATTCTGTGTGTGACTTGCTGTATGACTTGCATAATACCGTAGGTATTGAAACTGTAGGGAATTTTTTAGTAAGGGAATGCTCTTTCTGAGCCTTTAGTACAGATTTAGTTGCCTAACTTAAACCCTCCAACTTTGTAAATGTCAGCTTTCACTTACGTGTCTCAAAAAAGACTCGGAAAACCCAGTCAGTTCAAATCAGTAATATGCCTACCAGGCACTGCATAAAACATTTTAGTTACATGCAAAGTATTAGTGATTATGTATTATTTTGTCTATATTAAAATATATCAACACTGAACATATTGTCATAGTTACTGGAGGACGTGAGAGGGCTACACAGGCAAGTTGTCTTTATAAAATACCATGTGTTTGGCATGAAAGTTAACTGAGGCAAACATTCTGTTTCAGTAGATGTCATATACCCACCAGTGTGTGGAGATGACCCTCTCCCACACTAGCACAGCCTTGAAGGACTGGCATTATGGAAAGGATCCCAGTTTCAAAATGCTGGACCACTTTCATCTCTCTTGCACACTGCAAACTCCTCTTGAAGTCAGTGGGTGGCTGGTCCTAAAAGAAAAGCTGTGTTGAGAGCTGTGTTTTTCTTAGATAAAAGTTGCATAGAGAACTCACCCTCTCTGTGCCTTCCTCTTCTTTCCCGCAGTATCAACAGAAGCAACTATTTGTATTGGCCACACCATTATTTTAAACAGAAGGGACTGACTTGCACGCAGCCCACACACAATCAAAATCACCATGTAGCATAAAACTGATGTCACTTTTCACTGCTACTCATATAATGGATTTTGTTCTCAGTCTGTGCACTAGTACAATTTTTTTTTGCTAGGCAAAATCATTCCAAAAGAAAGAAATTACTGAATCAAAACTGTCTGAAGGATTACCAAAATTCAGAAATATGAAAAATACAAAGATGTCATAGGAAAGGTCTTAAAAGTCTCTATCAACTTGATGTCTACAATCCATTTTTCTTTTCAGCCTGTGGAACATCTCCCTCCAAGAGCTAAATGCACACAAATTCCAGGCTTCTCTTCTTTTTCCCCAAATCACTTTGTCACCAAGACACATATGGGAAATTTATGCCTGTCTCTGCTTGGCATCACTGCCACCTCATGGATTAATGAATTCTGTGTCCTCTAATTCCCCCACATTATGCACCTCTGTTTAGTATGAGTAGCCAAATGTATCAAGATTCATTTTAATGAATGTGAGTCATTCCCCTTATTCAGAAGGCAGGGCTGTTATGTTGTAAGTAAGCACACCATTAGCTGTGCTAAAAATAAACAGGCATTACCTGCAGTAAAACCTATACAGTAAAAGTACACACTGCTAAGTACATTAAAAAAAAAAAAAATTAAAAAAAAAAAAGAGAGACATGGTCTGAAATGGTGTTCATGCTGTAGACAAAGGAAACAGGATGGATCGCACAGGGCATCTACTGTATGTTTTCTCCAATGGGTCTGAAAGAAGAGTAGGACCTGAAGATTACTTTACCATGACATTTCAATTCAAAACACTCAATGTCTGCATACATTTTGTCAACTCTCTACTCTGTGTAAGGTAATTTAATTGTTAGTGTTGAAAGAAAACTAAATGGATGGCTTCTTCTAACACCAGTTTTCTTCTGTCTTGATTGCTGAGAGCAAGTATTTCCTGTGTGGTTTGACAGAGATTTCAAGGTTTGGAGATTCAAATATTTCAAGGTCAGCCCAATGTTGGCTAAACAGAAAGCATGCATGACTTTGCCATGTGGTATTTCTGTTCCATTATTTTCATGACTTTTAGTGTGGTTCAATGGGAAAGGCTCTGGTTGAGTCTCAGAAACCAAGCTCATAAATCAGTAAGTCAATCAACAAGTCTGGGGAACAATATGTTCTTCTATTTTAATTTCTTTGTGGGAAATGTGTAAATAGATACTGGCAATGAAGCTGGAGTATAATGGGCACTTACAAATTAAGGCATCCAATGATTTATCTTCTCTACGTGCATTGTAAAAAGAGGTTATGCTTTCTGATCTGGTAAATACTATTTTTAAAATAATAAAACCTCCTTAGTTTTTAAGGATGAGAATTACTGTCGTCTGATGAGTTTCCAGAAAAGTGGGAAGTTAACACATTGAGAAGAAAATTTAAAGACTCTCACCAGAACTTTCCTATCTGACTGTACATTATCAGAGATCTACCAGCAGCATGTCATGCACCACACAAGAACACAGCAGCCCCACCTGGACAGGTATGGCACTGATTCCCTCAGGTTCAACCTGTCCTTGCAGTTCCCTCAGTGTAGGACCTCTGTGAGTCTTTGCCCAGGTGTTTCCTACTGCAAAATTGGACAACAGGCTTACTGGTTTCTCAGCAGTCTCTGGACATTAGTCAGTTAATGTTTGTACAGGACTGATAAAGGCACTTATAAACCATAAAATGCAAAGGATTTAGTAAAAGAAAGGGAAAATGTTTAAAATCACTTTGTGCCTATGTCTTTGCTAATGAGTTTTTGCTTGTGTTTGAACAACTGAAGAGCTGTCTGTACAATTGATCCCAAACAGCTAATTTAAACCCCCTTACTGAAGTTCTTTTAAACAAAACAAACAATATGTATTATATGCTGAAAATTTATTATGGAAAGAAACAGGAGTCGTTTATAAAGTTACATCATCTATTCCAGGAAAATGCAGAACTTGTGATTTAGGAAGCCAAACATCAACCCTACATCAAAGAGTCAACTAAATGTTTACTACAAACAGCTGACAAATGACAATTCGTAGCACAAAAGTGTCCACAAAACTGCTCGACAACCTATTTTAAATAATTTTATTGCTTTTTTGTTGTTGTTAAAAAGGGTCATATTTCTGGATGACTTCCAAATGGGAGGAAAAAATTAGCATTTGAGAAACCAGTTGTTTGCAAACAGTAGTCTGTCCTGCCCTAAGGACCTGACTTTTAAGGTGTACTTGGGAAGAGAAACCATAAGTGGACTTCTCAAAAGCTTCTAAATATCTAAATGAGATATCTATGAATTTTTAAAATCTCATTTCTGCCTGTCCAAATCCTGGCATGTTTAAATGCCTCTAAAAGCTGACCCTATGTTTTTGTAATGTGAAAGGCATTATCTGAAGGCTCATCCCTCAGATGAGGCCAACAAGAGTAAGCCAACACAACCAAACAGCAGAGCAACACACAGTGACTTGTGCTATTTCTGTCTTCTTCTGCCTTTATCATGAGAAGACCATTAGCTTGAGCACTGCCTCCCATCTTCAACCTGCTCTCTGAAACTGTAATCTGGTTTAAGCTTAAACATGGCCTAAATTATGCAGGAACAGGGATCTGGAGAGGAATGACAAGATAGTATCTCAGACTGGACTGAGGAAGCTTCAAGTGACAAAAGTTTAATGAAATAGATCTTGAGGCATGATTTAGTAATAGAGTTTCAATCTAAAACATGGAGTCCATCCTTCTACTTTTGTAAAGATATATGGAATTTCTAAAAATACAGTGCTCGGTGAAGTCAACCGAAGAGTTTGCCCTGAGTTCAGTCACAGATGTAAAGACCTAATATTGGATTTTTGACACCAGATGTGTTGATGGTTTCTTGAAGAATAGTTATAGAAATGTATCACTCAATGCTACTATAAACTGCAGCAGGTAAATTTTAACCTGGAAATAAAGTTGTGAAAAAACAAATATATTAGTAGTGTAGAAACTACCCACTGGTACCTGTAAAACAGATAACAGCAAAATTAATTAGGAGTGAGCTCTAAGTGCTTGCTTGGCTGGGACCACTGGGGAAAAGAGATGTTTTCTAGAAAACAAAATAGTTGTCACCTTCCCTTGGGAATGCAGTGATCAATTCAAACTCAAAAGAAAGATACAGGAAGATAAAATCTAAGAAAATATATACAAATAAAATACCCTAAACAGCGCATTGCGGAAAAATCTGGCTGGCTCTGAACCCTGCTGATGATAATACAAAAAATGAAAATATTAATTTAAAACAAAAGTCTTTTGGGAGTGTATCTGTTTTTCTTAATTTGTGAGGGTTCCAGGTAATTTTCTTGAATATATCTACTATATAAAATGTTACTAGTTTTGGAACTAACTTTATATATACATGTTTATATTTATATATATATATATATATAAACTTCACAAAAGCACACAACACCTAACACATTGTGAGTGTTAGTGTCATCTAAACAGGTGGTTTTCCTGGGCAAAATGGTCCGTTCTACAACTCTATTGCAATGACTTAAAACCTTAGAACTAAAATCCCAGCAATAATTAAGGCATCTGAATTTAAACTTGACCTTTCCAACCTATATTTGTGGTACTCCTGGAAACACTCTTCCATTTCATTAATTTTCTGGGATATTCCTGTAATACAAACACAGCATCAGATGCAAAATAAGATGATGTGGATTATGCTAAAAACAAAGCTGAATTATTATCATCGCAGCACTCAGCTACTCAGTCACACTTTTCAGAGCAATGAAGGCTGGCCTTAGACTTGCAAAAACAGGCAGCTGCACAAGGTGTCTCCTTGCACTGAAATTACTTTCTGGTTGCTTTGTCAACAACGTGGCTTCCCCTAGGCAAGTCTAGCTTGCCCTTGAAAGAGTTGCAAGACTCGTTCTGCACCATAAATATGATCAACGGATAGTGGGACAGATTTACTGCGTCTCAGTCCTGTTCTAATCTCTTCCTACAATATCATCAATACCCTCTGTTGCAAAAATTTCCTAGCTCAACAATGTGAGGTTGGCAATGCTTGCCTTTGCTCTCCTGCAAATGAGCTGATGGCTCCATGGTATCCTCAACGAAGAAAACTGGTGAATACATGCAGAATGTGAGTGTCGCATGGGGGGTCCACAAAAGGTAATCAGAAAGGATTCCCCAAGCATCCCCAGCTGCCACTGTGCCTTTGTCAAGGCCTGTGGATAACACAGTGACATTGTAGAGGTCTCAACTTTATGAGAGGAAGAGACATGAAATGTACAAATCAAAGCACAATTTAGTAAATACAAATCGGTGCAGTTGTGTGACAACGGTGAAAGATTTGAAAGGCAGAAAAAAGAAAATCACAGAATTCTGATTGCCTTGTGTTTCCTGGATTAGCTCAGCAACTGAAGTTTCCTGCTGAAAGACTCCTCTTTGACTGTGCACTCCTCACTCCTCATTTGCAGTAGGAGCTGTTGTGCTGTCTGGAATCAATTAGCATAAAAGTGCTATTTTTATTAATGTAGTTTCCTTGTTGCAGTTTCTGCTGTGATTGAAGGCTTTCAAAGGTCAGCCCAAGCATATCAATGGGAGGATGTATCAGGCGCTGTAGAAACGCACTGACAAGCCCTTGAACAACTGCTCTTTAAGCTGGGCAGACAGTGAAAGAAATCCAGCATGGAACAGCTTGGAATAGAATATGAGCAGGATGCTAAAGGCTATAATATCCAACCAAACTCCAGCTGCCTAAACAGAAATCAAACCTCAAAGATTTCCACATCATGAGTGACATTTGAAGTCAACATGTTGTATTAAATGACAAACTTTTACAGATGAACCTTTTTCTACTGTATTTTTTTCATTTATTGGACTATGCCAGAGTGCCTTGGAATTTTAAATTAAACAAATTTTATTTGCTACCTACTAACAATTTTCAGTGGCATTTTTCGTACATTTGTTTCCTCATATTAACATAACCATAATCCTGCAGATCTTCCCTGCTGAGGAGGACAACTGACCATCTTGGTCAGAAATGAAACCATGACCTCTGATGCTGAAAGGCATTCCTTTTAGATAGTTCTGTGACTTATGGTGTACTGCCAGCAAACCAATCAGTGTCCAAACATATTTTCTAAGGGCTTCTTAATATAAGAGGTCCAGTTATGCCTCATAAGTAGTATAAAAACTTCATCCTACTGTCTGTACTGCAGTGAGAGAGGAGTCCTTAAAAGAATGAAAAACATCAAACAAACAAAAAATATGCACTTATGAACAAATCATGAAATAATTATAGGCTTCAAATTAAACTATTCATCTTGACTGGATGATTTTAAAGGTTGTTTCTAACCTAAAAAATTCTATGATTCCACGATCTTTCAGCAGTAAATCAAAACAGATAGGTAGACATTTTCTTAGAAAAATGTGCTGGAAGAAAAATGAAGTCTGGTAGGATGAGTGGTAACCAGAGTTCTGTGTTTGACAGTCCCACATCTGAGTTTACTTGGTCAGTAGCTGAGACAGGAGAAGTTCTGAAAAGTATATCCAGAAACACAAATATGTAAAACCCTGGCAGACCTGAGCTAATTAACTAAAATGGAAGCTTAAGAAATCATAAAACTTCCTTCAGCAGACAGTGTTTTATCTATCCTGAAGTAAAGTGTAATGTAATTTTTTTTTTATTATAGAATCATAGAATCAACTGGGTTGGAAGAGACCTCCGAGATCATCAAGTACAACCCTTGGTCCAAAACCACTGTGTAATATGTAATGCAATTTACTATATAGGACAATTCTAACAGAGTGATAATATATAGGAGAAAATCTTCAAGAAAAGTTCTGAAGGCAAATCTCTTAGGGCCTCTTTTCCAATGCTTAGACCTTGCTGTAATTGAAGACCCTTTAACTTGCTTCAGATTGTATTGTGAAAATTATAAAGTCTCAGAAAGTGCTAAGGCCCTCACTGGTCACTTTATGCAGTTTTCAAGTCTGACTTTAACTGATATACGTGTAAAAAAACAGTTCAGTAAGGAAACACATACTTTCCCATATGTTTTGTTTATTTCATATAAAATTGTGTGTGTATGCAGCTGTCCCTTTAGGATCCCTACTTTTGGTATTATTAGAAATGCATTGACCAATCTGATGATAAAAGAAAAAAGTCTTGCTATGTCATGTCTCAGTAGCAATAATTATAATAATTATTAAAAAAAAATCTTAGTAACACAATTGTCAGATAAAAGGCTAATATGTGAATTAATGTTTTGCTCAACTTTGTTCTTCAGACCGTCCATTAGTTGACAACTAATGGACTTGAAGTTATAACTGTACATTTGTTCTTAATTACTAACATCTGATCTCTCTAGGCATAATGATTTTATTGACAATATCTAAATCACAAAATCAATTCACTTTTCTTAGATGAAGAGTTCTTTTAAGTCAGCATTTAAAAAGGAGAAATGTGAACATGTTATATAGCAGCTAACTTTTTCATAATTACATTAAATAACACACCTTCATATGTACATTTCTATTTGAATAGGTGAATCTATCAACAGAAAATAACATTAGCATGAAGAACAAGCACAGATATAAATCACCAACTGAAGGTATCTCTGTGAATATTAGAGTGATAAGGGGCCAGAAAATCTTGGTTGTCTAATTGTTTTGTTTATATAGATGTTGATGTTCACAACAAAACATTGGTTGTTGTACTAGAAATATCTCTGTGACAACTGAACACTGGAGAACTGAAGTCACATGGAAGTGGGTTAATGTGTATTCTGGAAGCTGTTGTCAAATGAAAACATGCTACTAAATTTTCAAATTTACTCAAGAATCTAAAGGAAAGAATAGCCTAGACAAACCAAGGAGAAGAGAGGACAGAGCCTGAATGAACAACATCCTCCGAGACTTTGGTTACAAACAAAATACCATTGAAGATTATTGCAACGGGTCCAGTAAAAGAGCAGTTGCAGTTCTTCACAAAGTAGCCAGTGATGCCAGAGTCTGGGATCAGCCTCTGGTTTCCTGATCCGTTACAACAGATTTCCTCTCATAGTGCTCCCTGGGCTCACTGTGCTCCACCTCACCAGCCCCTCACCCCATATGTGGCTTTATCTGAAGCCTGTCATGTGGCCAAGGTGACTCTAGAAGCAAGGAACTATCTCTCTGTGGAAAACCCACATGGAGAAAAGAAGATGATTTGTATTCTTTTTTTTTTTTTTTCCCCTCTCAAGGTAAAAAATTGAATCTGGTACATAATAAAACTTGTATGACATCTGATGCTTATTTTTAAATCAAAATGTTGGTAATCACTGGAGATTTCACTGGAAGAAAATGGTATTTCAGAACATGCAGTGAATTTCCAGGCTGAGATCTACTACAGGAAATATCCCTGATGAGTAATGAGAAATATGATTAGAGATATGATAGCCTAGAAATTTGAGATCCCACAATATCAGTGACTAGACCATCCTGAACTGCTCATAGTCATGCACAAGTGAGCGCTGGTAAATTTGTTCTGACTCTGGCTTGCATCCTGTCGATCCAAGTAGACAATTTGTGTACCCTTTTGTTCATCCTCAAGTGCAAGATGCAGATGCCACACCATGCCTTGAAGTCCTCAGCCTTCAAAACAGAAAGTCTGCCTCTGCCTTCTGGTGTGCAAATGCAACTTCTTCATTCCAGTAGGTGCAGCTCATGGGCATTTTAGCTGACAAGCATTACTTCTGCTCGCTTGTTTTTTTTAACAGAGCGGCTAAGTGCAAGTGTCCTCTACAGGTAACTGCTGTGAGGTCAGCAGTCATAGCCAGGGGTCCCTGGGAAGCACTGACAAGCACCCTATGCCTGCCTGTCTGTAGAAAAAGAAGTCTCAGAGGTAGTGCAGGTGAAGTAAGAGCATGTAGGCACCGAATATGGCTACATTACTTCCACACTTCCCATGATCTTGTGATCCCAAACAAGACCCCTTGAGTTCCTTATCTGCTGTTAGACCAGACTGTAGTGTGAGAGAAAAACCAAGCTCTATTTAGCATGTGCTGTCATCTAAATGTTGATTTCCTAATTCTAGGAATATCCACCAAGGGAAAAAAAAAACAGTACTAAATAAATAAAGAAAGCATGAGGAAGGGGATTGGTATATGAATATGTAAGTAATTCACAGGTAGATATTGCATAATGAAAGAAAAAGGTTACATAGTAGCTATCTGTGAATAAGAACAGCACNCCTGCAGTATCATTTTTACTTGCATATTCTGCCATGAATGGAATACATACATAATTATTTTTAGTAGCACTTGGCTTAATAATAGTGCTAAGCAGGGTTTTGGTGCACAACATTTTACAATAAGTTGCCATATAATTTGAAAGTAGTGTGATGCCTTCTGCTTCTTGTGCAGTGAGCCTGCTCATGCTTTGAGAACAGTTGGGAAAATTGGTTCTGCGCACAATATTTTACTATCTGTCTCCTACAGCTTCTGAAATCAACAGGCAGTTTCTCATGCTATACCATCTTAGTCGCAGGGCTGACGATAGTAAAAGGCCTCTTATTTTTGTTTTACTCTTTTAGGCATCTCAGGTGTCAGTGGTCAACAACAGAGCCTTTGTACAGATCTTTAGACACTGGCTCCAGAATTGCAATTAATTCAGAAAGATTGCACAGAGAAGGAGGACGGTGAAGGCATGCCAAGGAAATAAGACATGGATTTGAACCCTACATCTCAATGACAAAGTAAGATCAGATTCCATCCTGTCACAACAAGAATATATCATGGACAATTTTGTTCACCCTAAAGTCTTCTGTGAGATTCCCTCTAAATACTATATGATCCTTGACGGTTGAAAACACTTGCACCCAGGTCCCTCCAAATACCATTGTTTGACATAGAAGTGATTAAGGGAAACATAAGGCACTTTATTGCCTCCAAGGTTTGGACTGTTCCATTTAAAGTAAGTAGAAAGGCTCCTGGTGCCTCTGGTAACATCCACTTGGATCCCAGGTGAGCCCTCTCTCTCCTTCTGCTGCTGCTTCCAGTGACTCCTGCTTATTACTGCTGTCATGCCTTGAACAGGGGAGAATAAGTGAACATTTCCCACCCCTTTATCAGTCACAAAATAAAAAAAAAATAAGACCAGAACCTATGAAATGCACTTTCAGAAGAACACAGGAAAAGTGTGCCCATTTAAGCTGTATTTAATGATGTCACAAGCAGCAAAGGAAGGGATGTTTAAATGAATTCATGAAGAAATCTCCCCGCACCTCATTGCCAGAAAAACAGGAGGCAGTCTGAACTCAGTCTCTATTATTTAAACTTAGCACCATAAGGTCAGTAAGCAAAAGCAAAAGACCTGCTTCACTGAGATGTGCTACACTTAAATATCATAGGCCACATAGCATACGTCCAAACTGATACGTGCACCAGCCCAAGTTGCCTGGGTCCCAGTCCTTCCCTAGCCAAACTCTCATGACTTTTCCCCACTTCCTGTGGCTTGTTTTTCTCCCCCAGTAAACAAGGAACTGAGGAAGGGTGTAGTGTATACATCCCAACCTGATCCTTCAATATGTGGGTGACATCGGGATACACAACTTGATCATGATCTCGGAAGCACTTCCAGGTGCTGCATACTAAGCATACCCAAGGAGTGTTCTGGCAGAAAGCCTAGATCTCGTGGTATGGAAAAACTGTAATAAGCTGTTGACGATGCATATATGGAGATTGCATATACAAAATTTTCTAAACCTTCTTTAACTCAGCTTCTTCCACAGCATTGGACACCCCATATGTTTTTTCTTAATTGTTCTCTCAAAACAAATAATTGTTAAATCCATACATATTTTGCATGCATCTTCATAGGGGAGGAGTAGAACAAGCCCATACACAGCATTTTCAGGTTGAAAGCATCTAACAAGCAACAACTAATTATGCTATTTAGAATAAAAAGAAGAGGGACTCATCTGCATAGCTATAGACAAGCTAGTTACCCTTGTCTCCCTTTCAGTCAAATGGCATCTAGGCAATATAGACAAGAGTCTAGGGCAATATTCATGTCATTCTAAAGCAACCATCCAAGGTAGATCAGACGTGTGTAACCTAAAAACACCTTTTTCTCTCTACTGACTACAGGGTGAGTACTCTGGCTACCTTTACTGTAGGACAATTTAGATGTCAATTATATCCAACTCAAAAAGCAACCATTGCGATGACTTAAACTGCCTTAAGTAGAAATAAGAAAATTCAGATATACAATAGAATATATCCAAATAAGTATTTGTAAACAATATGCTCCTCTTGTTAAATTCAGCAAATGGATTGGACATTTATTGTTCTTACAGTGACTTATAATTTCTAAAAGACCTATTTGCTCAACTCTGCAGGGATTCTGTTTCATATTACAAATGATAATCCTAGTTGCTTCCCTCCCGAATACTGATAACATTAGCTGTTTTAACTGTCCATGAAAGGCAATCTGTTTGACAGAAATCTGGTGGTCAAAACTGACCATCCCTACATACTTTAGGGATAGTCAGATTATACCATCATCATTAGCAAATTTTTGTGCTATTTAAGTACCCTACATATCTGTTTCTTCTACAAGAAATTGTGCTCATTAGTTATGAAGAAAAAAAAAAAAGCTTTACAAAGAGGAGTCACGAAGAAGCAGCTGACATGTATGTTAGTCATACTTCCTTGTGGCTTGTCTCCTAAAGACATACATGGACAATCTGCTCAAAATCCCCAGGCACACTGTTAAGAGTGAGAGATGCAAAGCCTATAGTTTTTAAACTTTTGGCTGAATCTCTCAAAGTTTTCAGGTAGTAAATAGAGTTTGCTAAATTTTAATGGTTCAGCAATAAAGAAGAACAACCAAGAAGAGAAAGCCAGTGTCACATAACAATGTGGTAGCAGATGATTCAGTGAAGCCTCTTTAAGCAAGGGCTGTAGCCAATGCCACAATAGCAGCACTATTAGCCATATGGGAGTCTTAAGATTTGGAAGGATGGTTGCAAGTACAAACCCACCCCCTCATCTCCTGGCTCCTAAGGGAAAAGGGCAGCAAAGAATCTCAATTTCAAATCTTACTCACTTTTAAAGAACATATAAATTTTTTTAGTCTTTGTGTATGAGAGTACAGCATTCACACAATGAGCCCGCTACTCCCCAGGAGCATGGAAGAAAGAGTGACTCATGACTCAAGATGATGACGCTGCCTTGGCAGTGGTGGAGGCTCCCACAGTGAAGCTCAGAGGTGATCCATGGTCCTTTAATACAATTTAGGGCAACCACAAGATGTCTTAAACTACACAGAGAAGGAGTCATATGAAGTAGTAATGAGCTGCTTAGTTGAGCAGGAGCAATGAACTCTCTGTACTGAAAGAATGGAGAGCCCTAAGACTTCCAACTCCAGTCTATCACAAAATCCCTCCGCAAGGAGACAATTAGCTGGGCTGAGCTCAGTGTGTTGTTGTTTACATACAGCCATAGATAGACAGATACATAAACAGTGCAGCAAACATTTTCTATCACACAATGCATTTGTCCTTATATAGCAGCTTACTTCCATGTTTTTTTCTAATAGGATTACAAATGAGAGAAAAAAAAAATAAAGTGTGATCTTCAAGGAGAAATAAGTTTGGCAGCAAGAAGAAAAGGAGATGAGTAATACTTCTGTTTCTGCTTTTCAGAAGATTTTATTTGAAAGCTCTGTTATGCTCAAAGTGTTGACTCACCCATGGCACTTTTCAGCATCTACATTTACCCTGATGCATAGCAAGCTGCTATATGGGGAAGTAAAACAGGGTTGCACTGGGGAGCAGTGAGGGGTTCATATAGTCTGTACATGGAAGAATAGTTTGAGGAGTTTTATAGCAAATCTGCTCATTTTACAAGTTAAAAAAAAAATGGAAAAATGAAAAGGCAAAATTTGCATTCAACTCTTATCCTGGCAAACCTAAGTTAAAACATGAAAGTCAAAACGCGTTTATTCTTTCCTGCATATTCCTGCTGGTACAAAGGACCCTGAGTGACAGATTGTCCTTGAATAGCCCTACAGTGCAGAGTACATCTCCAGTGACCTCTGAGCTACCTGACTGCCACCTGTGGGTGTGCACAGGTGGGATCAGCTGTACTTTGGAGTGACTTACAAGGAGCTCCATTGCTGACAGTGAACTAGATGGAATGGGATGCAGCTCAGCCTCTTGGTCTGCATTACTCATCAGGTTTAGTAAGTTTAAAGATCAGTAAAGCTATTTCCGCAACTAAGGTCCCCAGATGTGACTCTGATTGCACACAGAAAAACCAGGGAAGGTCTTGTCGTTTTGCATAGTCTCTTTTCAAAGCAGAGCTACACCATTCAAAGTCCCTTGTTTCTTACATATGTGAATAGACTCCTGCCTTTTCCCACTCCCGTTCTGCATAAAGCCAGGTCCTCTCTGTGGACTGTACATAAAATTGCACCTTCCACAGGGACAAAGTGATTAGAAGGATTAAGAAAAGGGGTAGCCATTTCTAGAAATTGCTCTGAAAATGCGTTTTCAATTATTTTTGTATACTATGCATAATTTTTCTCTATTATTGGTGCTTGATAATACTAGGTTGTTTGCTGCAATTAATATTGTTTGTATTGAATTCACTGAAGGGAGTTGAATGTTGAAATGTTTTCAAATGTTTCAAGTGAAATAGAAACTGACAAGTCTGAGATTAGGAGTTTACTCAATAGGAAAAATTTAGAGCCCAAACCTGTGGCTACAAGAGGATATGAGTAATTTGACAGAATATTTGGAAATACTTTGAAAGATCTGAGTATTTTTTAAGTTTTCTTGAACATAAAACATTATACTGTAAATTTATCTAAACAATGTAAAATCAGAAATACAATAGTTACATACCTGTTTGACTTGTCCTATCAAGATTGAAGAACATTATGACTTCAGTCATCATTCATAAAGCACAAATAACAAATAATCAAAGCAACCATATCATGACTGGCAAGCGCTCATAGTATACTTGGGAAAAAAATCACTGTATGCAGAAAACAAAACCAGTTCTGATAACAATTTGTCAACCAAAAAGGGAACCAAAATAGCAAAATATGAGATGAAAAATTAATACCTACATGAGATCAAATGTCAAGACAGCATATATGAAAATGAGTGAATGGGAGGATAAGAGCTCCAGATTTAGGCTCCCAGGATCATGTATGAAGTAGCTGCAATTCTATCACATTAGGTGAATCTTACAACAGTTCAAATGATCTAGACTGAGTCAATAATCACAAATAACAATTTGTTATCCAAATCTGTGAGAAAATATCTAACCTTCTCAACAGAAATATCACCACATTTTGTAATTCATTCTGACAGTAGAATTATAATTCATTCTCAAAATTCAGATTTTAAGGTAGTAAAATGCATACATACAAATCTATAGAAGTATGAAAGGCACTCAGAAAAGAAAATATGTTCACACAGTACAACTAACCACTAGCAATAAAAGTCTCAGGAGCTGTGTGTAAATCTCCTCTTACTGGAAGTCTAAAATAAGAGGAAAGAGAGGAGGAGTGCATTACATTTTTTCCAGAGCCTTTCCCAGAACACCTGACAATGACAAGAGGGACTCAGAGATGAGCAGGCCAGAAGGCGAGACATCCACACAAAGTTCAACCTCAACTCAAAATGGCATCACGTGACACTGTGTAAAACACATGCTCCAAATCTCAGGATAGCAGTGCATGGCAAAGTTACTAGCGTCAAATATCTTCAAATTATTTCTACCTGAGGATAGAATTTCTGGGAGTTGATTTCTGGGTGTACAACTACACTATAGATCATAATGGCTCTGCACTGACAATAAAGCATTGCTAATATACATGAGACCAATTGTGCTTTTAGTGTAGTGCAAGCTGGTTTGTATTTAGAGGTGAAACAAGTGTTGGTGAAAATGTATGATTCCTTACAGCTTCATTTCCCATGAATACACTGGTCCTTCAAAGAAGATGATGGTATATAGCAGAGATGCATCTCCCTGCTCTAGAAGACCATTACCTGGGCAAGGGAGTCTAGACAGACAGTTGAAGACAGACTTAATAATCAGATTACGTCTATTTAAATCAGCCTCTCCCCACCAAATTAGACAATAAGCCTCAGTTTTGACAGGAAGAATGAATGTCACTCATGCACAAGAAATAATACCATGTATTACAGTACCCTCTAGTGACTCCTACCATAGCTGGATTTCAGCTAGCATTCAGCACATCCCAGGATAGATCCCACCATAGCAGAAGTGCAAGTCCCAGAGTGCTCCTGGATCACCCTTGACTGGGAAATCAGTCTCCAGCTTTCTTCCTTAGGTAGAGTAACACTGAGTGTTGAGCGTTCATTCATTTCTTGTTTGTTTCAGGGTTTGACTTTCTTAATTCCAAATACCCAGCTTTTAAAATCTATTTAAGCTAACAGCTACACACTCACTATTCTTTGATCTCGTAGTATGAGCTTCCTACGCAGCAGGAAGACGATATTTTTTTCATGTCAAAATCCAATCATATCTCAGAAGGAAACAAAAATAAGCTTTTTCTTCTCTGTCCCAGTTTTCGTCACAAAACCTTTGGCCCCTCTTGCTTTCATAAGATCTTTCTTCCCTGTCTGACACATGAACTGTGGGAAATCTTCCCCAAGTGTGATTAAGCCCTACCCATCAACCCATTCCAAAAGCTTCTTTGGATTCAGTGTCCCTCAATTCAAACACTCCCATCCCCTCCTGTGGGCTTTAACTCAGGAGCTGGCAAAAAAATATTAATATCATCTGAATGGCCTGGCCTTGAAAGGTCATCTTCAAAGGTATTGTAACTCCTTTCTTGACTGGTGCTCTGTAGAGCAGACTGGAAAGAAAAGGAAACTTCAGCTAGCTTTGTGCCTGATTTCCTTACTTTTTAACCACATTTCTTTGTTATTGCAGTTTCTTGAAAACAGTCAAAGAAATTTTCTGACTTAGATCACCGTTAACACAAAGAGATCGGTATTAGCAAAGTGAAAGGGTATAATATCTGTAGGGTTCCATCTGTGCTATATATTTTCAATAGTTGCAAACTCTACTTGTGACAAGATCTAACTGCTTTTCTCTTCAAAGTTACAGACCTAACACTTTGAAACAGTTGCCTTTTAGCTAATGGACCATGAAGTCAGTCACAGTTTAGGCAAGAATGTTTTGAGAGGAGAGAGTAAAGAAGAGCTTTTGGGATAGTTTCAGGCTTTCTTCAGAAACTTCATATCTCATGGCTGAACAGTTGTTCGTGCAGGCATACCTGGAAAAATATGCCGAGCAGGCTGTTGGAGAAGCATAAATACTTCTTGAATGGATTTATGGACGGATACCTGAGCAGTCAGCACTACATGATGTGGTATTGAGTTATTTTAATCCCTTACTCTGTCCATTTTTGCCTTTGGTCCCATTCCCAGAGTGGCTGAGTCACCTTTCTGAACTTATGTCAGAGAAAGGTAGCGAGTGGGAAGGGAGTAGAAAGCCAGTATTTGAACCGGGAGCTGAGTCTGCCAATGCTACGTCCCCCCGGAACGTGCAGGGAAAACTTTGTCTGGTCTGCTTTATTTAACACAGCAAGCCACTCCACAATCAGCTCCACACACCACACTCCAGAGCACAGATAGAGCACCTCCAAATTTTCCAAGTCCCCAGACATCAGCTGCAGAAGCTTTTCTGAATTTGTGCTTAGGGATGAGCAGAGAGCAACATGACAGGCAGCTATCATGACTCAACCTTGACACTAGGCAAATTGAGTAGTCAAATAAATCACTGTAATTCAGCCTAGCAATTCAAAATACTGCATGCTCCTGATTCTCTGGCAAGCTACATCATGTAGGATACCATATTTTTTTTCAGCAGTTTCAAACTGCCAAAAATTTGGTATTATTTCTCCAACAGGAAATAAATTAATGAAGGATATGAGAGGTAAATGAAAACATGTCATAGAATGAAAACATAGTTCAAAAGCTCTTAATAAATTAAAAGTTACCAAAAGCAATTTACAGAGTGTTTTATGTATGTCACTATGATGAGGTTTTATTGGTGTGATATCATAATTTGGCTGTCTCTGATCTCTCTCTTGGCAGCAATAGCTCCAAAGACATTATGTGCTGATCATGCCAGCTCAGAAAGCTGAATGCCAGAGGTCTGCTTTATTTGGGCAGTAATCAACAGGACTTGTAGATTTACCTAAGAACTTCCACATGAATTCTCATAGCACCAGATCTTTGGGTCTTTCTTGTTTGACTTTAGTAATTGATTTTGTGCAGAGAAACTAAGTAAAGTTGTCAGAATTTGCTGCCTGAATTGCATGCTTTTCAGTTGTTTTCCAAATTTTCCATGGAATTATCTGTGTTTATAAAAGTATCCAGATTTTACTTTGAACTTTCTCCCTTCCTCCTGCCCTTATAGATAAATGAATTCCTTAACATGTTTGTACTTGCAAATTCATAAATTTATACACTTCATACCACTTTAATCCCTATTAAACTAATTTGAAGTCATGTCAGGCCAGCTATCCACAGTAAAATGGATTAGAAAAGCCAGTTGATCAGATATAGAAAGGACTCCAGGCATTTTTTCTGTCTAGCCTCCATGAATTTAGAGTACTATTTTCATACAAATAATTTTGTTCTCTTTAATTCCTTTGTGATTAAGCTAATTCACAAATAACATTGGTTCTTAGAGAATCATTAGTGTAAAGCAGAGCAGACAATGTTTTTAATTAGGGCTTTTCATACCTCCTCTATCCATTTGGTAATAAAATTACATTTGTATTAATTGATTAGTAATTTTAATCTACACGGCAATAAGTGCTGATATACAGTGGCCATGAAGCATCTTTGTTAAATAATTTTTGGAGTACATCTGATGTTTATTTCTTGGAGATGTGGAAGATTTTTTTTTAAAACTTTCTGATGTATGCACTGTAGCTCCTGACAATCATTCTCAACTGAACACAATGGATATACAAGTGAATTTTAAGGAACCTAACATATATTTTGACTTGCTTTTTATTTCTACTGTAGATCATCATATTGCTAAAGGAATACATAGGTTCTCTGGATGTCTTAAAATTATGTGTAAGATTTTGGTGTAAAAGAGAGAGTTTTTGATTGCAAAAGAAACCTTGTCTAATAAAGCTAAGATAAACTGCGTTCTCAATTTTATTTGTACTTCTGTTAGTTTTTGACATAAAGAAATAAATGTATATACTTCAACTTACTGAGGTGATTAGTCATTTTAAATGGTGGTTGGGAAATCAGTTTCTCTTGCATTTTAAAAATAGAACAAATTCACATTCGGAATAATGGATTAGCATTGCTAGATCACACACAAAATCTCTATTCAGGTGGCTATGTCAACATGGATATATGATTAAAATAGTTCTAAAATTTTGCTTTCCACGTTTCATTTTGAGAACAATGTTCTGACTTCTCAGGTATGCTAACTTCTTCATATTGAAAGATAGAGATGAAAAGGGGGTTCAGATTGATTAATTGCAAATGACTTCGCTCAAATGGCTGTATGTTCCTCTTGGTGAACATAACAGTGTTCATGCAAATATTAATAATCAGGTTCTGCTTATTATTCCTTTCCTTCAGAGAAGGAAAGCTGCTGGTCACATTGACACATTCATGTCCCCTTGCAGCAAGGCAGCTGACTGATGCAGTGCACTCCAGGCCCACTCCCAGACACTTGTCCCTGCCCCTGGGGATTACTTCTGCCTCCAGCAGGAATGGGGATTTCATACACACCTTGCTTCCACCATGATGTCATGCTGTGGTTGGAAAATACATGGGCAACACTCAGTTGTTCTCCTCAGTAGCTGAAAGTTTTGTGACATGGTACTGGTGTGCATAAAATTATCTGATCCTCTCTTACATTTGTGAGCAAGGGTGGAAATAGAAAGAATTCACAAGTTCTCATCCCAAATTGCAGGTATTCATTGCCATGCCTTCAGGCCATGCTTTGGTCCAAGAAGAGAAATGCTGAGTCAAAGTCAAAACAAAAATTAAATCTCTCAATAGTAGTTTAAAGCAAAGGGTTTGATACTCAAAAAAAAAATAAATTAAATTTTAAGCTTAGACCTGCAGCCTGTGTTAATCATGTTTATCATATTTCATCATAACTGTTAATGTTAGCAGTCATTTCTGAATGCTCCTCCAGCAACACACAAGCACAAGCAACTACAAAAATACAAGGATTAGTGAAATAATCCCCAATGGTATCTTCCACTCCATGCTACAGCACAGAGCAGAGTGGTTAACATTTGGGGGAGAACAATGACAGTTGCTACTGCACAATTCCATTACCTCTTCCTTATCAATTGATGAAGCATCAATCATTTAGAAATTTCTGAAATCAGATATATGTTTCTAGTTGAATTTATTTAGTTTATTTGTTGCTCAAAAGAGGCTAGAAAAACAAAAAATACATTTTTTTCCCAAACTGAAAAGAATCTCATTGAGGCATTTATTTTTACAACTTACAGCACTCTGACACAGAAAAATCATTAAGTGAATGTCATCCATTCTGCTCATTGAATGAGTTCAATATCCACTAGGAAGAAAATGGGAAAATAACATGCAATCATGTGGTCACAGACTGCGTATCTGGGACATTTTGCAACTCCGAAATATTTGATTTTTGAAGATTTACCAGTCCCTTAAGTTAGTTTTTGCATAGAATGTTTATAACTCTACCTTGTCCACTCTTTTCCTTTCCCACAACTTTTGCCTCTCTTAGCTGTTGTTTTACATTTGCTGCAGGACTGAAATCTTTCAGGGTAGGAAATACATCTGTGGAAAAATCAAGATGACAACCAGCATATAAAACAGCATCACGACAAGGCCAACATAAGTCACCATTTTAAGCCATAAAACAGCATTTTAAGAAAGAAGAATCCATTGCATTTGGGAAGACTATATTAGGCATACACCAAGTATAGAATATGCTGAGAATATGTCTAGTTACTGTCAAGGTGAGCCTTGCACTGAGCCTTCAGAAAAGTTTTAACCCAAACAATGATAATCAACAGAGATAGTGACAAATGGAAAGGAAGTGGAGAAGAATAGTGACATTTGGTGCTGAACCATATGTGCGTGGTTTGAAAGACATGACTGAATTGTTTTTGGTGCTCTATTATTCTGACATTTAAAATGAGGCAAGTTTCCATTTCCATTAATGTACTGCCAACTCAAAGGGGAACTGTCGCAAATTTGAGACTAAAGAAAGCTGTTCCTCAAACTCCTCTTGAGCATAATCAGTGCCCTTGCTAAGCAACAGAGTAGTGTCACAGTGATTATAATAAGTGATTATTATGTTTTCTGTTTGTTGAATACAAGAGCATGCTTTATACCTTATGATGATATGGCATAAGTTGCTTTGTCAAAAGACCATGAATTTATATATGAACAGAGAACAAGGGCAAAGGAATGCTGTTGACCACGACTTTCCAAACCTTAACATGGCAAAACACCAAGACAGTGATCCAGCCTTAGGTGAAGGATGTTAAGGTGAAAGAATCCAAATACCTGAAATCTTACAAATTGTAGGTAAAACCAAAAACTGTTTGGAGGAAACCTACAATGTTCATCAGTTTCTAGTATTATCTTTTAAAAGGATCTGCCTAACTTTATCAAAAGATTAAAAAATGGAAAGGGAGAGGGAGAAAAGAGAGAGAAAGAGAGCAGAGGCTGAAGGCAGCACCAGGCGATTCAGGATCTGGTGAGGAGGGTCTGGACTCATGCATGTGTCCCTCTTTGAAATAGTTCCTTTATGCTGAAACTTTCATCTGGAAGCAGCTGTTTAGCAGCTTTGCAAACAACATGAATTCAAAGGGTTTTCCTGACCTTGCATGATGACAGATGAACACAATGTTAGTGACATCACTCAGAGATCAAAGCTGAAGGGATGATTTTTCTCAAAATCATCCATGCAACTTTTCCTTCCTAAAGAATGTTTGCTGCTTGTGACTACTTAATCTCTGAAACTTCGGTGGTAGTCGTTCAATTTCATTTTCTCTAGTAGCTAGGACTGTTCTTACGTAAAGGAAAAAAAACCCAACAGATTCTGTCAACTCATTCCCATACTGATTGTGTGTAAAATTATTATTTGTTTGGCAAAGGTTTCAGTTTTTTTAGCTTAATTTGACAGCAGTTTAAGAAAGTCTCCAGGTGATGAACATCAATTTCATACAGAAGACATGAAGTTCAGATTTTGCCATTTCACCTAGCAATAATAAGAAGAGCAAATTCACCAAACTCTGTACCCTGTCACTCCCGTGAAGGTAGTGTTGAATCACAACCCTGAACTCATCTTGCTTCCCAGCTCCTCTTTCCACTCATGCCTGGAATTCTCCCTGAACCACTCAGAAACTAATTTTCTTGCTTGCTTCACAAATTCCCTTATGGGAGTAAGGGCCTTAAAGGGCCATGGTGCCATCCTGTGCATTTTTTCATTTTAGTCTGTACCAAGTTTCTCATTTTTTATCAACTTGAAGTCTCAGTCCTTGTGGTATTTTTCCATTCTACTAGCATAAAAATAAATAAGGAAAGAGTGAACCCACTATGTATATACCTTGATTTTATATAAATTAATTTATTGCTAGAGGAGGTGCCAGGACTGGCAGTAATGGCATCTGAAGCTCTTCATTCACCCACAGAGTAAGCAACATAAAGATGAAATGCTCTGTAATAACGAAGTGCTAGCTCCCCCTAAACACCGCTCCATTTGGTCTCAGTATTGGACCAAGTGGAAGAAACAGATCATATTATGAATGAGAGCTAAGAATAACCAGTAGAAATGTCAAGAGGCACATTGTGAGTATAAATCACATAATTTACCTTACAAGGAATCAGAGAACCATAGAATGGTTGAGGTTGAAAGGAACCATAAAAATCATCTAGTTCCAACTGCCTGGCATGGGCAGGGACACCTTCACTAGACCAAGTTGCTCAAAGTCCCATCTAGCCTGGCCTTGAACACTTTCAGGGATGGGGAATCCACAACTTCTCTGGGCAAACTGTGCCAGTGCCTCACTATCCTTAGAGTAAAGAATTTTTTCCTAATATCTAATTTTCAGTTTAAATCCTCTCCTCCTTGTCCTATCACAACCTGCCCTTGTAAAATATTCCACTACAGATCTCTTTTAGCACCCTTTATGTACTGAAAGGTGCTGTAAATTCTCTCTGTAACCTTGCTTCTCCTGTTAGAAAAGCATAAACACTGTTTCTAGAATTCTGGAGATTTGTGAACTGAAAACTGAATTTAATTCTCTTTAAAACACAAATAAGGGCTAAAGCGATCTCATGGGGGATGGCAGAATAAATAAAACCCAGCAAGAAGGAAAAAAAAAAACAAACAAAACAAAACAAAACAAA
>VXAU01002491.1:381264-397327 GCA_013399695.1 Formicarius rufipectus | reverse complement strand
AAAACAAAAAAAAAAAAAAAAAACCCAAAAAAAAAAAAAAAAAAAAAAAAAAAAAAAAAAAAAAAAAAAACAAAACAAAAAAACAAAGAAATGAACAAAGACAAACAATCCAGTGGTCTATCTGCAGTGATCGCTGACAAAATAATACCTCAGATAATGATGCCTTTTGTGGAAATAAGCTGACTCTTCTATGCCATTTGACATAAGAAGTCGAGAAACCATCCTCTGGAGCAGTTTCTCATAGTTACCATTCTGCTCTGCATTTCACTTAATGCCATTTGGTCCACAGAAACCACCCACTGAACATTTGCCTTTGAAGTGCACCACCTTCCCCTATGTAGCATGAGTGACTTCTTGGGTCTCTCTCAATTCACCATAGACAGCTTCCAAAATCTCCAAGTTGTGAGTTGCTCCTTTTATTTTTTGTGGAATTGCTGCAACATCTTATCCACAAGGCAGCAACCTTGGAAGGAAAGAACTGCTGGCTCGGGTTACCCAAGCAAGAGCAGACCAAGAGTGAACACAGTGACCATGCATAAATGCTCGGAATATACCTAACATCTATTCAATCCATTCCACAGCTACAGTCACTCACTACCACTGATTTTATTTAAAAAGCTCATTTCTTTTTTTTTCCCATTTATTTTATTCACTGCCTACAAAACACTGGAGAATTATGCAGGATTACTACTTACTGCATCTCAGTGCAATGTTTGATTCACTGGAAGGTTTTCTCAGTCACCTAAGACCAGTCATTTCTTTGTATGAAGGTTATTGTAATTTAGATTCAGGATTTCTATTATTAGTCTCCCAACCAAACTGTCTTCTTGCATCTGGCTTGCAGCTATTATGTTATCTGATAAACTACTTGTAAACTCTTTGCATTTTGTTTATGTTCACTTTACAACCTAAAAAAGTGTTTGCTGATGAGTTTAGAGCTATGAAGATCAGAGATTCAACATGAAAAAAATTACAGGCATGTATTTCTGCCATTCTTTGGAACATAGCTGCTAAATATTTCTTTCCTGGATTTTGGTGGAAGTTGGAGCTTATTTTTTAAAAGAAAGTCCTTTCTGCCCATGCCTGCTGTCTGGGTTATCATTTGAGAGAGCTTGCAGACCACACTAACTTCAATATAGTTTGGATGAATTCACGGCACTGAATATTCATACAGCGTATGATACAGACACTGAACCCAATTTAGTAAATGAATACTTGTAATTTCACCAAAGCCCCTCTGAGAGATTATTATGCAGATTTATGAAGGAATATTGCTGAAGCAATTCTTGGCTGTGTTTTCAGTCACTGAGGACTTAAAGTATGTAAACCTAAAATAATTTCAGACTTATTTACTGTCATTACTTTCATCTTCTGAACCTTTCTGACATTATTTCTCTCACTGGTTTGTATCCTGAATCCCCTCCGCTATCCTTGCCCTTGAGCAAAGGGCTAGTGTCAGAACACCTACAAGTGTTGCCAAGTTACTCCAAACAATATCCTTGCTGCCATAATGCCAGCAATCTGTTCTAATCCTGCTGCTGCAAAATTGCATTACAAGCAGAGGGTTTATGGACATGGTCATGTGGGCTAGTATCACTCACCTGGAAATACAGAGACCAACACACAACCAGATTGTGAGTGGACTTTCACACCTCCATTGTATGAGAAAGATTACCTCACTATTTTGGGACCATTGGTCTCATTAAAGAAGGAATAATCAGACTGAGGAAAGATGGAGATACTTGACTCAATAGTATAATACAGTTCTTTAAAATTCAGCAAGCCTGCAATAAGTTGTTCTCTGTGTTAGTAATTTTATGGGCAGTATCTTTTTTAGTGTCACTGACCCATGTATTTTTGCAGCAGCCTCCAATACCCCCCATAACACCTTCAGCTTCATCCCTCTGTGTTTCAGAAAGAAAACTCATTGCTGCTTGCTGAATGTCACTTAAAATAACACTCTATTCTCTGACATTGATACTGAAAATAATAATTTTAAAATATTAGATCATTATCCCTCACTCTAGTCAATGTTACCTCTCCTGCCCCACTCATTAAGGGAATTAGTCACCCCTGGACTATCTTAGTTTGCTAATAGGCGTGGAGCCAGATCCTGAGTCCTTATTCATATTGCATCATTTGTTCCTCAGTAGCTGGAGCCCTACCTCACAAAAGATGAGGTAAAACATGGGTAAAGTCTTTGAGGTGTGTCCTGCAGGCTTCAGAAGGCTACAGCAACAGTTAAATTTTAGCATACTGTAAATACCACGGTTCTTTTCAGTTACATCTCTGGATATACAGTGTAGTAACATATGCTACATGGAAGTGAATCGCAAAGGCCAACTTCTGCTCTTGGATTCAGATCTCCCTGACTTCAGTGAGACTGAAAAGCAAGGGAGCCTGGTGACACCTGCAAGCAGCAAGTAACCATGGCAAAGTCTCCATGGGGGAGTTGAGGGAAGGATCAGCAGAGAATTCCTGAAGGTTTCTCATGCTATACGTAAATTGTCACCCGGTGGCTCGTTTCAGCCATGTGTTGTGTGGTTGACATGCACATGTACATCTTGAACTCCTTTCACAAATTAGTAGGCATTAGAGTAAGGCAAGTGAAGCCTATGGGTTAAAAAGCTAGAAAATTTTCACTCAGACATATCAATGAAAGAAGTGGAGATAGAAAATTATGGGAAATCCAGGTTTTTGTTTTTGGTTTGTTTTGGTTTTTTTTTTTTTGTTTTTTTTTTTTTAATTAAACAATCATTTATGAATTTATTTCAAAATGCTTTTCTGTTTTATCCTTCTCCACTTTTTTCTTTGCATTTCTTATTTCTTGTCCTGAATGCTCTTTCTGTCTTCTTTCCTTCATTCCCTGATCCTCTGTCTTTTTCTCCTAGTTCCTCTATGTTTGATTGATTGTCAAGTTAGATATGGGAAGAAGGAACTATCTTTGAAAACGTCAGAGTAACTGTGAAAAGGCACATATTTGCACACTTTACAGGAAACATGTTCAACTCTACACAGATACAATCCAAGATTGCTAGATACAGAAAAGGAATTAAAGAAATCCTCCTCCTTTCTATTCTGCCATCACTAAACTATCACTAACACTAGTAAAGCATGAGATGATTGAAACTTAAGGATGGCTCCAACCTCTCAACACTGTGTGAATTAAAGTAATGAAATTCAAGTCACTATTTTTGGAGAGGGAGTCGTGGCTGCAATTGACTCAACTAGACCAATAAATAGCACATGGCATAAGGAAGATATTCTCATTGTCAGAAAATTCCCCTTCACTTATTGCATCCTTTCAATAGTACCAATAATTATCACAAGGGCTGGAAGGTTTGAGAGGAGCTTTTCTAAGGTGGTGCTGGGCATTTATTGTTTTTAAACAGAATCAGTCAAAACATTGTAAAAAGCAAATAAGCAGCATTACATGTAACATCCTAATGCCAGGAAGTGACAAGGTTGTTCCACAAAACATCAACCCAATCTTCTCACCAGAGCCCTTTCCAACACCCAGCCCCCCAAAAAAAACCTAGGCTTGTAACATCCAAAAGTGGAAACAACTGTGCTTGGCTCACAATCAACTGGGCTTGACAATCATTATTTAGGACTGTTATCAAGAAGGAGTTTGGGGTTGTTCTTTCAGATAGCGCATTGCCAGAACCCCAGTTGCCAGCTGCAGATGCCAGTCACTATTTTTCAGTATTGGAAAAGCTGTGCATGCTGGGTAGAGATTATTCTAAAGCATGTAAAAATCTCACTAGAGTGTCGATGTACTTCATCTATCTTTATAGTCCACTGTTTTCAAAAAGGGTGATGAAACTTTTTAAATACAGTAGTCCCAAGTAGTAACAGTAAGATTGCATATTATTTTACTTATAGTAAAGGTCATGCTTTACAGGTGCCAACCTTTTAACTCCCACTACAAGTTGCTTTCCTGCAGCTCTTCCAAAGCACTCTGGATATTTTTGAAAATTTCTTCTGCTCCTCTAGAAAGTTGCAGAAGAAAGTATTAAGCTTATATACTGGCTGAAAATTTAAGGAGATATTAATTCTTACATGACATTATTCTTGGCTCACACCAGAAAGCTACCTTGGAGTCAGGACAGTCCACATAGCCATAAACCAGTGCTCAGCTCTCTCCATCATCCTTCAGGAAGTCAAATGACTTCACTGTATGTGGTTTCTGACCTGGGCCAGAGCTGAACTAGCTGCAGTGCACAGCCAGCCAGCTATACCAGCCAAGCTTCCCAGGGAACTTTCTTGGAATACAAAGCATAATCCAAGTTGTACTGACTCTTAGGAATACTGGTATAGTCTAGCTCTGGAATCACTTCTAGCTTCAGCAAAGAATAAAGAAAAAGTGTTCACAGAGTTCTGAGAATGAAAGATATATTTTTTGCTTGAATACATGCACAATAGGAGACAGCAAAGGAGGAAAACCCAGATACAGTACATTTGCTGTCACTACAAAATGCCTACCACAGAATGCCTCCAGTAATTCAGGCCATCTAATATAGTAAGCCCCTTCAAGATAAAGAAAACATAAGACATCCAAAGTCTACTTTTCTCAAGACATTCATTTTTATACAGTGTTCTCCTTAATTTCAGAGTTCACTTATCCACCAAAGCAGAACACTTCTCCTGCTCTTTAGCCAAGTCCAGTCTTTTTACTTTCTGGATAAAGCTCTACTCCACTGTCTGACATTTAGCTCTTCACTAGACAGCACCCAAAACAAGTATTATTTCAGGTAGTTATAGCAATGACAACCCAAAGAATGTCAGATGTACTTTCAATATGAAGAAGGTGTTTCTGTTCATCTAATAGGTAGCTTCTTTTCTTAAAAAATTTTTTTTTGAGATTTAAAAACCAAGTCTGAGGCATCTTAAGAAAAAACTGTTACTGGATTTCTCAACTTTGTTTGTATATAAATGTAGTTTTCCTCTTGTTCAAGTGACCAAAAAATTGGTTGCAAGTATACTCTAAGATACAAAAGGTGAAGTCAGAATCTTTTCTGGGTTGTTTAATACTCATAGAGATTCACTTAGCGTTCTAACTGAGGTTCTGACTCTTCCTTCTGTTTGTACAAACTTTCTCTCACAAATAGCATGTCTCCTAGTGGAAACACACAAAGCTGTAGAGCATGCAAGCCTGACACTTGCTTCTCTCCATGAAAACTTTAGAGGGTAGAAAAACAAATCCGTTGCTCAAAAATTTCTGAAAAGTGGGAAAAGTGATGTTGTACAGCTGCAGGAAATTAATTTTCTAATCTGAATAGCTGCTCAAGATTTTTTAATAATAGCCACCTAGTTTTAATGGGGACATTTTCATATTGCTCATTCTATATTCCTGAATACCCATCTGATACTTTGCTAGGAGTACTTTCAACATCATTTAAATGAAGCAGAACTATTAATTTTCCTTCTTTTCCACCTCAACAAGATTTGCCTTTTTTGACTCTGAAAAGCCCATACCCTTCTGCTTGTCAGTGCTCTCAAAACACTGTGGGAAGATACTCAGTAAATCCCAAATGCACCTTACTACCCCGCTAACGCCATCCGTCATCATTCTCTCCCCCAGTATCAATCTTCTCCTGTCTCTGTTTGCACTTGTTACCAGAAGGAGTTTCGAGAAGGTGACCCACATGACTCCTATCTTAAGTTATCTGCTGTGGTCCCAGAAGTGATTCATGATCGTATCAAATCTATCTCCCTGGTGCTGTTTTGTCCTTAAGGCTTCGGCAATTGCAGAGACTGACTAGAGACTCCAATCAACCATCTGGTGTCTGCCAACTGGAGTGTCTAGTCAGGTTACACTGAATGCAAAGAGAAATGTGCTTTGTATTTGGATCCTTAATACGCTCATCTCTTCCCACAGGCCAAGCAGAATATTAAGCAGTTGATACTCTGAAAGGCTGGGATGGCAGGAAAAGAAAACCTTAGATTTAAAAAGAAAATTTAAAGTCAGATTTAAAGCTTGACTGCATGGAAGCACTTGTATAATGTTTGCAGCAGCTCTGTACTGGCAAACGATGGATTTATTAAGTGACAAGATGTTTTCCATCAGTTCCTTCTACATTTTTTTAATTGTAATTTGCTGTTTATATGTGATTACTATGCTGTTAAGGGAGATCATTTTTTACTTTTAACTCTGCTTGTCTTCTAAATAAAAAAAGAAAAAAAAAAAAAGAAAAAAAAGAAAGGAAATACTAGAAATCTGAAAAACTCATAATGTGTCCTTTGCCAAATATTTTTCAGACCAGGCTGAATCAATCTGTGCTTTGCATAGGCTGTTTTACTCCGCATATTTTGAGATGAGCCTTCCCCTCTAGATCTCTCCCTTTTCCTTTCTCCCTCCCAAGGATACCACACAACTGGAAATACGAATGCTTTGGCCTGGCATGGTCTTACCACATTACTGTCACGTGAAACATCCTATTAGGTATAAGCTCTTAATGATAAGCTTCTTACTCAGCCATTTCCTTCTCCCGTGACAAGTTTTATCACGGGCTTGCCCAACCACAGGAGCCAAGTGTCTGAAGTGGTCATTTGGGGAATTATTTTTCAAAGGTGACAATACTATCTGTCTTGGTACTATGTTCTTCTAGGCAGAGGGCACCAAAGGCATGTCCTCCATGGCGTATGGGCACTCCAGTGTCCCAACTCTGAGCACCAGAAGCAATCATTGCGCACTTCAAAAGCAATTTTCCTAACACCTCTCAGTCCTAAATTAGGTGCATCAGCTCTTTTCAGGTGGATTTGACAGGTAATATCACCCATGGTCTTGAAACTGGCCAGGAAAGTACTGTGGGATTTTCATAATTGTCACTGATTTCAATAGGAACCACAAGTTGGCATTAAATTCACTATTTTGTTTCTACAAGCTAAGAGAGCAGACACAGGACACTTGCCCTGCAGGAGACAGCAAGTTGGTAATGAACCCATTTGAATTAAATCAGAGGGAAAGCCAAGCTGCCACAGCAGTGCTGGACAGCCTGTGTGGAATGATGTTGGTGTCCACCAGGGTGCAACTTCACCTGTGCCTCTTTCCCTGGGGACAGAAGAGCAGCTGGGGAGCTGCTGGCTCTGGAAGGATTTCCCTGCATGCCCACCCACTTTCCAGCCTCCCAGGGTTAGGGATGGGTCCTGCCCTTCAGTCCAGCCTGATCTTGATGACCAAAGGCAAAACTTAATTAGTTTTGCCTTTTACATTCCTCATATAGTGGATATGTCTGTCTGTCAGAGGAAATGTAGTCCAGTGGATGCGCAAATGGAGCAAAAATAAATAATTTTTCATCAAAATATGAAAGGAAAACAAAACAGTTTGCTGATCTATGCAATACCACAAAAATTCTCCTTTAGGACATACAGATATGGACAGAGGTGAGAGTTTTGGATTGACACTTATTTTGCTTACTCAGTTTGTCTGCTTCTCTTAAGGAAAAATGCCTGCAGTGAAAAAAAGGAATGAACTATGATTTTAAACTGAGCATGGAAAATCATCAGAAATCAAGCCCTTAACTTCTGCAAGTATGCTCCTCAGCATGTTGAGATCAATTTATCAGACCTCTCCATTTGCTCTGTTTTGACCAGGGATGCCCATGTGTTGCACACTTCCAGAGCACAGCTTTGTCTAAAAGCACCCCCCCAAAACAACTACAACTGCAACAATCATAAATCCTGGGGAGGCAGTTCAAACTATATTTACTATATACCATCTGCACCGAGCCCAGAGAGACATAATGTTCCACATTCCCTGTCTGTACTACGGAGAGCTTTTCTGATGTGTAAACCATCATTTATCTTGTCTTTGATTCCCTTCATGTGACCTTTTTCAGAGTATGGCAGTATAACATCCTTGCGATGGCAGGCTCCGAGACCATTTGAGGACAGGCCTCATAAAGCCTGCCTTTAACATTAATCGATCACTTTATTATGGAAGTAAATCAAAGCAGTTAAACTCAGGTCTTTGGGGAGTTGAAGGTCAAACAGGGAAAAACAAACTTTATTCTGGGAAGAACACAGAAAAATTCTTTCAGCCCCATGCCTTTGTTCTTTGCCTCAGAGGCATGACAAAAGCACGTACTACATGCACCAGTTAGGGAAGCACGAAAGCAAATATATGTTACTATACACAAAGTGTTCGTCTGCATCTTATTGTCTCTTCACCTCTTTATTCCAAACAATTTTGCAAAGCCCGTTTTTCATGTCCCAGAAAGCAGAGGCTGGAGAGGGGGTTGGTCAAGAAGAGAATATAGATAAACTTGCCTTCCTGGAAGCTCAGCTGGAGAAGGAGAGAAAAGGAGGAACAAGTGGTGCGGAGGAAGGCTCTAGCAGATCTGATCTTTATTCATTGTTGCCCCTTCACTGATTTATTTTGAGAAGTGCAGAAGGGCCTCCACACCTGTATGCACAGAGGCTGCAGGAGCACATATACAGCTGTAGCAGGAGGGTGAACATACAAACATTTCCAGAGAGAAAATTCAGGTTGAAGAAGTTTTCCAACTAAGAAAATCTACAACTTCAGTGCTCCTTCAGTCTGCAAGGATGGATAAACAAAAAGCCAAACTGATTTTTTTTCTTCCCATCTCCTAGCTAGCCCAGAGGGGCCATCACTCTCTGCCAGAGCCAGACTTCTCTGTGGTGCCCCAGACATGAGCGGCCTTGGTGCTTTATAACTGCAACACCCCATATCTTGGACTAAAACTGTAAGGCTTGAAAAAGTGCCACAAGACTGAGTGATAGGGCTGTGTGAGAAGGAGAGCCAAGCAGAAAGATGCTACCTTACAGTGTGCTCAGCTCAAGGCAATGCTGATGCCCAGGACTTGCTCCTTCCCTGCCAGCTGCAGTGCCTGAGGGGCTGCCCACGTCCCCATAGCCTGCAGAAAGCACCACCTCTGCTTGGAAAGCACATATAAAGCTCTGAAAAGCTTTCCCTTCCCACGCTGGCAGTGGGACAGACATGGAGGGGTAGCTGCAGAGATGAGGTTGTCCCCTGAGAGTGACAGAGAGCCTTCTGCCAGTCAAGGGCAGATGAGCAGACCTCATCCCCACCTTGGACCAGTTTCTACTCTCTGTGCCTCCATTTTCCCTTGCTGAAACAAGGAATATCAAATGGTACTTTTTACCTGTTTTACCTGTTTCATTTCTATTGTTTGTTTTAGGGGAAAAATGTCAGTACTAACTTTGCCTTTAGCCTTGCATTCTTCAAGCCCTGTGATCTGCGGTTGAAGTGTTTTGCTTTTTGATTTACCTTGCATTTTTCAGGGCTTTACAAACACACAGGCACACCCAAATGACACAGGAGGGTGTTGGTCAGTAATGAGCTTTCCAGTCAGAGGAACCTGCCAGTTGAATTTATTTCTTTGTAAGACACAGACATTTTTTAAACACAGAAATTTGCTGACATAGTGAGTAATGAGTGCTGATCAGCTCTTACTTACTGTATTTAATGTGTTGAAAAGTGTGCCAGTCCCTTTAATGAACACATATGAAGACCTTGTCCCTGTCCTGCAGTGTTCAAAATTTAAATGTAGGCATGCACTGCTACAGGATGGTAAAGCATCACTGGTAGAAGGCAGGGTTAGGAGAGGCAAAGTTTGCAAGATAGGATGATGCTACTGATCAGTTATGGAATGTTCTCAACTTGGCATCTCCATTAGAGACATAAGAAATAAGCTTATTTAAATGAGATTAAAGCAACAGTTAACTCAGGCAAGGTAACCACTTGGGGAAAATGTGCATGTGAAGGAAGTATTCCCAGTGCCTGGAAGCAAGACACAAGTGTTTATGGGTGAGATGATAAATAGGCTATTGTAAGCAATGCTGTGAATGGAGTAGGAAACATGAGTGAATTTATGATAGCTCACAGAGAGAAAAGAAGGAAAAGAAGAGTTATATAGAATATATGTATCTATTTTATCTATTAATGGAAAGCCGAGGAAGGAAAAAGGGAACTGTCAGTTTGAAATATAGTACGTTTCAAGGAGTTATGTTTTCCTATTTTTAAGTGATCTCATCTCTTTTTCTTTTATGTAGTGAATCATCTGAAAAGAACAGGGAAAGATGACTGCATTATTAATTAGAGAAAAATTGAGATATAATGTGCTATCAAGTACACAGCACTAAATACCTAGAATATATATATTCTATAAGTATATAACTATACGCCTTTCCACATTACAGTAGTCTTAGAAGTATTACTAATAGATAAGAAAAATCATAAAAATATGTTTTCAGTATCAAAGTGACCCTTTTAGGCCTGAGGTGTTGGGAAAAGGAGTACAAGATAGCATAATGCTAGAGAGAAAGGTCATTTCTCTGAAGAACTCCCTGAAATTTAGTCAGGTTGATTGAACAGCACAGTGTGGGTCACCAGGTTCAAGAACAAGACTACGTGAGTGGTCACACAGCAGCAACTATTACTCTAAGCACAGACAAAATGGAAAACTGAGGTTGCCCTAGAAATTATGACTCCTTAGTTATGGTTGTTTCTGATGGGAAGCATCCATAGCATCAGAGACAGGATCCTATCTTCAAATTGTCATGGGAAATACAGTGTCCATTTGAAATAAAGCAAGGGCTCAGCTCCAAACATTACAGATGACCCCTCTATTGAGACAAACATAAGAGGACACTTTGGGTCCAAATCCTTCCTCACTTCTAGTGGGAACATCAATCTGAATTTGAATGCTGTGGATGAGGCCCATATCTTTTAAAAGGTTTTTTGATCTGGTTTGGATGGGCATCCAAATCCCAAATGATCTGAACCTCTGGGATATGCCCAATTAAGTTGGAAGTATTTATAGCAGGACTTCCTGAAAAATCCTGTTGCTTTCTGATTCTTAGTAGGTCAAGGAAACAGAGGACTGAATATTCCATCCCACCAACAACTGCAAATTCATGGGTTCAAGTAAAAGCCAAAAAATATGGAAGATTTTGTCTAAACTGTCTCAAACCTCAGCAAAAGTTTGCTGGCTTTTACTCTGAGTATTTGAGCAAAAACTTATTATTTCATCCCAACAGACTTGCGCACTATGTTAACAGTCAGTCAGTGTTGGAGCACTTCCCTCTGTATTCACTTATGCATGTAAATAATTCCAATAATTTCCCTGGACACAAATTCCAGCTAATGATTTGTTTCTAGCTATAACACTTGTGCACACTTCCTCCCCAACATGCCATTTCAGTGATATAAGATTATTTTTTTTTAATCTTCCTGCAAACTGACAATGAAAATAGATTCCCAGGGTTTTTTTTTAAAAAAAAAAAAAAATCCCAATTTTTTCCCATCAGGATTCTCATTTAAAACAGTCCTTTCCACCTGTAAAGATATGAATATGCATCTATCTGACTGAACTAAAACCTGTTCAGCATTCAGTGTGTCATGTGTTCCTGACAGGGTTATTCTATAAAGAAAAATCTTTTTTTTTGTCTAACCACTCACAGTCCTGGCTTCTCAGATTTCAACGTCCCCCAGATTGCTGGAGGCCAAAGTCTGAACTTATTGTTAAAACTTCTAAAAGATAATTTGCCCTGTATTTGCACTTGGGTGTTCAACTGAACTCCTAAGAGCATTTGCAATTTTTATATAGCTGATGTGTGACAGAACATCCTCTTTTACATTCGGTAAAATGCTTCCCATTTACTGGATGAAACTAAAAGAGAAGAATTCATTCACTTCAGGTCATAGCTTCTTATAAAAGCAGACAGATTTATTAAAATGCTAGCACTCTAGATACGAAAACTAAGCTTAAACATTGCCTTTGAGATCAGCAGTCCTAAATGGATTACTTGTACACCTATGTGGTGTAGCTCCACTGGAATAAAATATGGTCAGGAGGACTATTTTCATGATATACTGCATTCATAATCAATTTTTATATAATCTGTTCTTCCACTCAAAAAAAATTAGAACCTTTCAGAAAAGGTAAAACACCATTGTTTAATGAAAACTATATAATAACTAGGTTGGCAAATGTTGTATGTGAAATTTCAACAGAAACCATAAATTATTTTAAATGCCCAATAAAAGTGTTCAATCAAAAGCTCATTTTAAGATACATTGTTAATGAACTGTATGAAATGATGCTTAATCAAAACCCGACACCTTACAGGGGAGAGAGATTTCCACAGGACCTCAGGAGCACTATTGTTCTGAACAAAAGATAACAATAGAACAGGGTAATTAATAGTCTGCACTGCCGTGGCATTCTCCAGGGAATTCCAATTTCTAAACGAGCTCCCTTGTTTTTTAAGAAAGCAGAAATTATGCTGTATGACACCGTTAATACCTTGGACTTGATCAGACATTGAGACATCATTTGTCAGGCAGGATTTGGTTGCTCTGGAGTACTGATCATTCCCTTGTTTAAAGTTATTGTGTGAAAAGGAGAAGAGACTTTTCTTGTAAAAGGTCATTTTGCAAAAGCATTGCAGTGTCCTTATCTTCTCTGTCTGTAATTCTCAAACTACATAAAACAAGTTAAAGAACTCATCTAGGGAGAGTTCTTCACCACAGCAATATTAGTAAGAGGTTCAGTGTGGATATATTGATATGCACAACAGATTTTCATATTTGGTTCCCTTTCAACTGGCATCCTATAATGAGTATGTCATATTCATCATATATAAATTTCAAAATTTTCCTAGGCAAAGATAGAAAACACTACTGTTCCCAGCAGAGCGGAAGAGGGGTGTAAAGTACTACAAGGACAGCATACTGAAATACTCAAGTCATCTAATTACTGGCAGCATTACTCTTGTAAATAGTTTCAAATTCAGTTCTGTGCATATTTTTTCTCCTCTTAAATCTTCATTCCTTGGAGCAACTTGGAAACATTAATTTTCTACAAATGCAATTTTTCAAAACAGTCATAAGCTGCTATTATTATTAATCACGATATTCATGTTAGTACAAAAATGGATTTACTGAAGAGCAGAGGAAGATGTAGCCCCCTCCCCTTCTCTTCATTACAGCCTCCCACTCTGAGCTATGTTCCTGCTTGCTCAGCCTGGAATGCTTAGGACTAGAAAAAACATAAATGTGCCATCAACCAACAACGCCTGTGAAACATTAATGCCTTGGAGATTATATTTCATAACGGGAAAGTCAAGGTTTTTATGCCGGATTTGTGCACCCGTGAGACTATCAGCAAGTGATCAAGTTCCAGTGAGAAGCTGGGCTGTGAATTTGGAGGACACTGGCGGTGCCATGGCTGCTACTCACACGTGCACTTGTTCCTCCTTTCCCTGGGGACCCAGCACATCCACAGTCAGTGACAGGAGATCAACCAACATGTCACTAATTCCTGCTTCTTTATCTCTGCCAACGTTCTCAAATGCTTCTGGAAAGTTGTCCTGCTCTCACATAAGTGAAGCAACTGCACCGAATGGGGTGGGAAGTAAGAAAGTCATCTTCTTCTGGTGACTTTCAAGTCTGCTCCAGCGTTCAGAAAACATGTGTACAGAAATGGATTTATATTAAAGACAGTTAGATGTTAAAGACAGTTAGTTCCTATCATGAAAAGCCCCTTTTACTGGATTTTCTGCTGGACTGGAGACAGCTGTACTGAAATGAGCAAAACAGGCCAAGCAGGGAGGCTGTGAAGGGTATTGTATAGCCATACAGTCTACAAAACTGCACAGGACAACTTTTTGTGAGCATTGGTACATATGTCTCAGTGCAGAGAAACAATTCAGATTAGTAAGGTTAGAAATGTGCATTTGGATGTTGAATTTTCTGTTGGAGTCATTACCGTGTCAGTGGAACATGTAGCACTTCAGTAGCATTGGCCTTATTCCTCATGTTTGCAGTGGTGGGAGCAGCACTTTGGGCCCTCGTTCTGAAGAGCCCCTTGTCAGGCTGACACAGACAGAGGAGCTGCTTCTTCCAGCTGATGCAGACACAGGCTGGGTCTGGCCCAAAACTCCATCCCTGCAGGGAAAGGGGCTGGCTGTCTCCTCAGCTGCTGTAATGTGCACGTCAGCAGCTCTGCACTGCCAGAAGGGATGTTCCTACTGGCCTTCAGGGTCTTTATTTCACAGTCAAGTGCAGGCAAACTAAGTAAAACTATGTGGAAATTCAGGAAAAGCAGATTTAGCCACAGAATCACTGTGTTCATCAATCTTTGTGTGTTTTCTGAAAAAAAAAAAAAAAACAAAAAAAACTTTTTTTTTCTTTACTTTTGCTCCTTATAAATGAATGTATGTACACAGAGAACTGTGAAGAGATTAGATATGCAGCTGAGATAATGTGCAAAAAAACCCTGGAATGTGGTAAGGGATATCTTTCATATCTCAAAGCTGTCCTTTAACAAGACCACTTATTTTCCTCTCTCCAACTATCAGTTCCAAATCTCTCCCTTGAGTTTCTACACATTAAATATGGTCTCCTTGCTATCTTTATTCTTTAAATATCTAATACAGTGGCTCTTTGTATTGCCTAGGCAATGTACTTCCCAAGTAATAATTTAAATTTATTTTCTTTTTTTTTTTTTCTTTTCAGTAATGAATGGCACTATACTTTTTCTTATTTTTAATTTCAGATATGGTGCACCTTCCTCCTTCATTTTTAAACTTTCACTTATGATTTCTTTTTTATACCTTGCAGCATCTTATAAAATATAAAATAAAGAAATGTAATGAAACATTCAAAAGTTTCTTTTCCTTGTGGGTTTTAGAAGATGCAACATTGTGCTAAAGTTCCAGCCTGCATTTTATTACTTCCAAGAAGGTGCAAAGAATAACAAGAAACACCTGCCTGCACTTGTAAGCTGACAAATAGAACATGCTCAAAGGTTCTCTCACCTCAGTTTTGAGTCACAACTGGATGCCTCCAAGGCAGGGATAAGGACGTTGTTTTTTCATACGGACATTCTCCAGTCATTAATTTAAATATACAGTGCTCATACAGTGCTTATTTATTCTTGAAGTGGACAAAAAGCTCTTGAGCTCTTGCATTCTCATCAGAATAATTTGCTTCTACCACCACAGCCCTAATTAGCTGTTCTCATTTTTGATATATTTTTTCTTTTAAGGAAAGAATGGTTTAATGTTTGTGGTTGTCAGGGCCTCTACAGTGATTTCATAGCATATTTTCCCACCTGTCTTGTTCCACTCCCTTTTTCCTGCCCATCAAGATCTTCATTACAGCATTCTTTCTCTTACTCATATGCATTTCTTCTAGGTTACATGAGCTACTCATGCCAACCAGGAAACTAAGTGAGATACCATCAGAAATCTCTGGTTCTAAGCAGTTCTGTCCCTCTTCCTCGATTGCTTGGAATGGCTGTTTAGGACCAGCTTCTGCTTGAAAACATGCCTATGCAGACAAAACTAAACCTGAGGGTGGGCACAGTTGTGTATGGTGCTGGAAGTACCACCAAGGCACCATTCTCAATGGAGGAGATGGATCTGAAAATGAGGATTCTGGAAATCAGTTCTGGGAGTTCCTGAATGTTTCAAGAGTGACACTCTGAGACATTTCTGGATTCAAAAGTGTAAATGGCAAATGATACTTTTTAGTCTTTGTTAAAGTATAGGAAGATATTTCGATGTGTCTATTAGCTGAGGAGAAAAAATAGCTGGTGATATACTATTAATAGGCTTTTTGATGATGGTGTGCTATTAATAGGCTTAAAATAGTCCATGGCAGGGGTTTTGGAATGAAATGTTCTCCAAGGTCCCTTCCAACCCAAATCATTCTGTGTTTCTATGGTTGCATATTGTCACCTTGCAGGTAAATCCTAGTGTTCAAAAACAAAAGGGTTTAAGAGTGTAACATTTGAATGTACCTACAAGATACTTTGGGATATAATTAATGCTTCAAGATCAGACTTGTGCTTTTACTGATATATAAAAAATATTGTTCATGGGGGACAAGTCCCTTGAAATTTCATGAATCAATCGTGAACTACATTGCATTCAAAATAAATCAAGGTTCAAAAGCAAACATGCCACTGTTAAAACACATAGAGTTCCACTGAAAATCCAAGTCTAAGCAGAAGACTATGTGTTTATGCAGATTTAAAAACAAAAAAAAAACAAAAAAAAAAAAAAA
>VXAU01002491.1:321964-381168 GCA_013399695.1 Formicarius rufipectus | reverse complement strand
AAAAAAAAAACAAAAACAAAAAAACAAACAAACAAAAAACCAACAAACTATGCCAAACACGAGCAGAAATTGATCCTTCATACAAAGAAAAGAAGAAATGGGAAGTATGTGAAAATACCATACACAAATGCATGTCTAAAAAAACAGAAATTGGAAATGTGTGCATCTGAGTATTGATGCTGTGGACTCAGGGTTGTTGAACAGAAGGAATTATGCAGTGGACACACAGTGCTGCAAGAATAGAAATAGTAGAAGGTTCAGCTGTAATAGCATAGCACAGTCACAAAGTTTACCAGCATAGACAAATGGCACTAGGATAAATATTAGTTGATATTTAGAGCACAAGACATTTTAATATCCACAAAGATATTTGAACAGGTAAAACTATTCAAGCTTACCGCAGCCTTTGTCTAAAACCAGCCTCATTTTGCAGATTAGTCATGAATGTGCAAGATGTGTGTATGCATTAAAGCAGATAAAATATTTACAATTCTAAATTGCAGATACAATGTTCCACTACTGCTCACTTTCAAACCATGCCTGAATCTTAAATTGATTGTGTAGATATTAAGATTGGGAAGTATCTGACTTCCAGTGCTACCAGCATTAAGCCAGAAGATGTAATGGAAGGATATAGAGATTCATTTCATAAAGCCCAGCAGTTTCCTGGGGAATAGAAGATTAAAGTGAATTCTCCACTATGAACACTATGAAATAGCCCTCTTACACTAAAACAGATTGGCTAGCAACTCTTTGATACTAAAAAACATACAAAAGGTCCATGCCAAAACCAGAAAAATTGTTCATAGTGGAGATGTAACTGCTTCCAAGTCCATGATCAAAAATATGTCTAAATGACTGCATCTCATTATATATACATTTCTATATGCAATTTCAGCTATACTAAATATTTCAGATGATGGATGTAAATACAGTTTTAATTTATTTTTCTGTATATTACATGCTCTTAAATCTTATTGCTTGTCTGCACTGAGTCTATAAATTTCCTTTGTCTGCAGTGCAGTTTCCAAAGGACACCGCATCTCAAGCCATTCAGTTGTGGCAAAACCACCCCTTTCCTTTCACTCCCACCTTGTGCTCTTGGTAGCACACCTTCCCTCATCAGATGAAATATCCCTCAGCACCCTCATTTTTCCCCAAAAGCATACATACATGCAACCATCATTTTCCCTTATGATAGTTTAACTAGGATGAGCTCTTTAAAGCCCCTTGATTTTTTGCAAGTCCAAGCTTAGCCATACAATATAACACTTATCAGCATCACTAAATGAAAATCCTGCAGAGGTATCCTAGCGTTATGTAGGTGAAACCAGAAACCACAAATACAGGGTTACTCTGGGATAAAAGCACAGATAAATAATAAACTCATTTACATAATGGCTTGGGAATAAGTGGGTCCAAGAGGACAGTCAGTAACTGATATTAAAAAAAAAATCTCTAATTTTCATGAAAACATGATGTGTAGCAGAGATAAGCCCAGGACTTTTCAGCTGACTTCCATCAGCAAAGTTATTCCTGAGTTTTGAATAAAGCCTCATGAAATTTGGTAAATCAATGTCCAGTCTCCAGAGAATAATATTGTGACTATGGAAATACAGCAACGGAGAGAAACTCAGATTCAGGTGTGGATATGTCATCTGCTGGCACCTGAAACAACCTGTGGCAAAGCAGAGAAGTCACTTGAGGAAGATGATGAATGAATATAACTAAGGACTCCATCCAAGCTAGATCATCAGTTCTATACGTTTCTAGGTGTTTTATTTGAGTGTTAATCAAAATAAATTCTCTGAATGTTGTATTTCCAAACAGGAATTCTTCATCAAACTTCTGCTAGTTCCAAACAAAACAGCGATGGATATCAAATTGAGCTATAGGCATGAAAGACTGCTTAGTCCTTGATCAATGAAGGTCATGTAGTCATTTTTATTGTATGTAAAATAAAGAAGTCCCAAAAAGTACTCCTTTTACAAATGCATTAATATCTTCACCAGTGTATTATAATAATATAAAATACCAACATTATATATATATATATAAAATACATAAAATACCAACATTAGATTGCCTACTGTGAATTTGCTTTGGACTGGGAATAGAAGAATACTTTACAAACTTAAATTAGTATCTTATTGTGATCCATGTACTTCAGATTACCTTTTATGAATCTTTGTCTTCAGATTAGATAAGATTTGCCTCAGTATGAATTTTTCTGTTGCAGTCCACAGAGAAACGAAAAGATACAGGAAATATCTGTTACCATTTAGTGTTGCTTGTACTCTGAAACCACCTTAAGGCTTGAATATATGAATATTTGCTCTGAAGTCGACATTAAATGTTCCTACTGAAAGGCAAAATGTAGTGCACTGAAATATTAGCAGAGCACTATCTAAAACCAACCTTATTTCTAAATTCAAAGGAATTTGCTTTGTCAGGCATGCACTGAGCTCCTGAAGCAATGATAATTTGGACCCACCGTGGCAGTGGGGAGAATACAGGTTGTAGGCAGGTAGGGGTGCAGTATTTTGGGAAGTCACTAGATGGTGGTATGGCTGATACCCCTATAGCACTGCCAGTTCTGCTTACCAAACGCCAGGTGAAAAATCTTCATTTCCTGCTGTGGGACCTCTCCTTTCAGAAACAGGGTATATTAGTTGTAAAACCTTCCTATCACAACTTTTCTGACTATAAATTATTTCTTAGCCATTATTTTACCCCAAGCTAGATCTAAATTTTAAAATCTAAGCCTAGACTTCTCAGGCTTTATTCTGGATCTCTGACATATGAGGATGTTCTGACTGCTCCCCTTCCAGGCTCTGCATCCTTGGAGATACCAAATTCCCCTAAGACTGTGTCACAATTTAACCTCAGCTGACAAATAAACCCCACATGGTACCTCATGAGCTCCCCCTTGGTGGGATGGGGGAGGGTGAAAACTGAGAAAACTTATGGACAGAGATAAGGACAGTTCAATAGGTAAACAAAAGCCACACACCCAAGCAAAGCAAAACAAGGAATTCATTCACTGCTTCCCATGGACAGGTAGGTTTTCAGCCATTCCCATGAAAGCAGGACCCCATCACAAGTAATGGTCTCTGGGAGACACAAAGACCATCGTTCTGAATGTCCCTCCCCTTCCTTCTTTTTCTCCCAATTTTATACTCTGAGCGTGACTCCATATGGGCAGGAATACCTCTTGGATCAGTTGGGGTCAGCTGCCCTGGCTGTGGTGGGGTGGTGAGAGATGCAGAAAAGGTCTTGAGACTCTGTGTATGCCCTGCTGAGCAGTAACAAAAGCATCTCAGTATTGTCACTACTGTTTCCAGAACAAACCCAAAGCAGCCCCATACTAGCTGCTAAGAAAAACAATTAACCTTCTCCCAGACAAAGCCAGCATATACTCTAATCTGAAAAGTCTCATTTCCAACCATTTTTCAGTCCAGACAGATGTGGTCCAGAAAACAGTGATAGATGTAGCTGTGCATATGGGAGCTGTGTGGTCTTCTCCACACAAGGCAACACTGGTTATCAAAGGACAGAAGTTTAAACCTGGAGCAATGGCAGAGGAGGAGGTTGTATCTTTGGTCAAAGAGGTGCTGGAGAGCTGCAGCAATATAGGAGTCTCCAGCAGAATCTGTGGAGATGGTACCCAGCTGCCGGCCCAGTGGCATGGGGGCCTGAGAAGCTCCTCTCTGGGGTTGCTGCATGGCTGTGGTGAACATCCCTTGACTTAGACAAGATGCACCTTATGCACAAATTTCTACAGCAACAACTTACAGATGTCTGCCCATGCTCTGCATTTCACTGGGGAGGTTCACTCTTTTATTGTTCAACTTCACCAAAAACTTTTTAGTTCGAAGCTGGTTATGTCTTTGTTGTTTCTGTTGGTCTGGGCTGGTACAGAGAATGAAAAGAGAGGAATGTAATGTATTGATTTTTTAAAACATATTTATGATGTCTTTCAGTATACTTTAATAAAAGCTTCTACATCAAAAGACCATGCTTTGCTTTTCATTCCTTTCACAAGTCTGAAAACTTGCTAAACTCCTTGCAAAGAAGGCAGTGATCTGTCTTCCTGCTCCAGCTACAGCAGTTCCAAAGTAATTGGTTGATTTTAATCCTTGATCAATAGGCCAAGTATGAAATATGCTATGAGGAAACAATGTGTCTGGCAAAATATTTATAAATATGATAAATGAATCTTTAGAATGTTCTTTTTTCCAATTCTTTACCATTGTTTCATTAGGTGCCTCCTTGATTGTTACCCGAAAAATGCACATGCTTACCTTGAATATCTCATTATGAACTTTCTCACAAAGACCTTCAGGAGTTCAAAAATAATAAAAAAACCAGTATCTGTTGTTCAAAATAATCTCATCTCAGTAGACGGTTTTCCTGTAGCCAGTCTGGATGCAGTGTGAGTGTTTTGCAGGTGCATTCTTGCTGACCTTGGATGTAGCAAATAGGTGTAAATGACATTCAGGCCCCTCTGCTGCTGTCATTACGGGTTCTTTGTTATACTGCAGGAGTCACATTAGCATTACACTGAGAGTACAGTATTCAGGGTGAAAGAGAAAACTGAACCTCATGGATATTACAGTGTAACAGCTTTGGCTCAGGCTCCCGAGGCATTGAGCCAAGCGATAACAAAATGTAAGTTAAATTAAATACAAAAAACCCTCCTGCATTAGCATTAAGGATTTGACTTACATTCCTAAAGAAAAAAATGTTCCAAGTTAAGTCTGTTTCTATCTGAGTTTGGAGTTAAAGTAGTACAGTCAATTTAAAGTTTAAAAAAACGGACAATTGTTTAACTTGGGTTTGAGTTGTGCTTAGTTTTAATTCTGCTTTGGATAGCTTGTAAACAGCATTTACTAGATTTTGGGTTTAAATCTTTATGTGTTTGTTCAGAATAATGTTTTTTCAGACAGGAAAAAGTAAGAGTCCAATCTATGATTGTTGTAATCATGTAGTAGACTGAAGCAGGTGATGACAAGTCAGGAATATACGTAAAAAATAGAAGTTGCCAAATGTGTGAAAAGAGTATATGCTGAAATATGGTTTCCAAAGTAACTTTCTCACAGAGCAGTTCACCTTGAGTTAATTTCCAGAACTGCATGTATCTGTTGTAGTTTCACATTTTTTGCAATAAGAAATACAACTTTCTAATTGAGAGAGTCTTGCTTTACCATATAATTAACTAGTAAACTTAAAAAAAAAAAAAAGAGGTTATGTTTTAAAAGCCAGGGAATGCAAATTGTTAAGCTCACACAAAATTCCCTAAAAAAGAATGGAGGGTCTTAGATGAGCAAACAACACAGTATCAGGCTTATTGCAAACCTGAACTGTAAATTTCATCTGTCATTCCTTTTAAACCATATTTGCAGGTATATAGCACAAGTAAACCTGGCAGCAAGTTTTGACTTGGAATATTAAAAATAAATAAATAAATAACAGAGGCTGATATGAAGTATTTCCTCTCCTTCAAAAGACAAAACAAATATCAAAACCTACATAGTAATCTATTCTGGTGGCAGGGAAGAAGCAGGACTTCAAGTCATTCTTCATCCACAGACATGGAAAAAATAAAACAGAATATGATCAAATTATAATTCTGAACTTGATTTTTTTAAAAAGTCATCTTAGTTTCTTCTTTTATTAATTACCAGATCTGATGAACCATTTTATGTCAGAGAAACGAGTCAGACAAGATGTTTGTTTATAATTATAGTGATGAAGAAGCACTGAAATAACGTCCAAGTTCAATAAAACTTAATAAAAATGAAAATAAAGTACTTGTCCTGACAACAAATAATGTGAACATGCTTGAAATATATAAGGTAGGAGTCAAAAAGGACACTGAAAAACCTGCAGCCTACTGATAGTCTGAATGTCTTGCTCATAGTGAAATGTTTACCTATCAACCTCTCCTATGGAAATTTATGTATATGAAACCTATGGGAAATGACCTTAGATTAAATTGAAATTGTTGCATCCACAGGGAGACAAAAATGTCCCCAGGCCTTCCTTTGTTTATTTCTTATTAACTGAATTCTAAGTAGAAATGAAAAAGGCTGGCATTTTTTAAAAAAAAAAAATTAATTAATTAACATGCAGACAGATAAATTTCAAAACAAAATCAATTTCTTATTGATATTGAATAACATCATTCCCCACAGCACTGTATGTATCTCCTAAAAGATGAAATATGAAAAGGGAGACTTCTGTCTCAATATTTTTACAGTTTAATTTGCTTTTGCTGACTATTGCAAACTCTCAAAGGTAACCGAAAAAATAGTTCTTTCCAACCAGCACTCTGTTTCTGCAATTGATCTTTGTGGGTTTCTNTTTTTTGTAATTGGGACCTTCCAACAGACAATAAAACAAAAGTCAATAAACAGGTCAGCTTCTATCCAGCCCTGTGAGCGCTCCTGCTTTTGTCCAGAGAAACCCTAAACCTCCAGTCATACGACAATTGTTCTGGCAAAAAGTAATGATGACAAGTTATGAAAAAAGATTGAGAAAGTGCTAAGAGAGTTTGAAAAACAGTCTTTGTCCTTGCAATAAAAAATTGCAGATTGGTGACTGAAATGAAAAGACAGCAGGTCTTTTTCATGTGCAATACACAATGAAAGGCAGAACCAAATGTCTGAGCTTGAAGCCATCCTGGTACTACCTTGGGCTCATTGCTCATGGCCACAATTCTCATGAGGAGGAGAGTCTAAGGGCAATCCATGGGTTTTGTCCATTTTTATAAACACGAGTCTTTTAACCTCCAGGTGGATCAGACCACCCCTGCAACATGTGGTTCAAATCACACTGAAGGAGAAGTTGCACTGACGTTTCACAATAAATGACAAAAGCTCCCATCTCCAGAGAAGTGATGGTGTTCTTAGGTGAGCTCATGTTTCCAGCTGGCTCATGTTCCTAGTCTGGCTCAAGGTTCTCTGACATGTCCTAGGGCATGTTTTAGATGCTTTCTGCTTTCCTGCATTTAGTGTCCTTGTGCCACAGTGCCTGCTGTCCTTGATGCTGATTAGTGTGTGGGACAGGTCCATACGCTGTGCGCTGAGTCACCGCATTAATCAGTGGTTTGCTGCCTCTTGTCTCCTCCTGGCAAGGAGGCTGGGAGCACACTTGGCATGCTTGAAACTGGGATCCAAGATGTGAACATGATGTTGAGCTATTCATACTCTGAGTACCCCAATGCATAAGTCTCTATAGAGCTTCAGCTACATATGAAGATCCATTTTCACCCACTTGCTTGCAGTGAGACAGCACTGATGTAATTCCTCTACAGCCAGATGAGATGCACTGTTTGGCTGAAAGAACCCTCTTAGTTGCCAGCTGATTGACAGGTAACATTGATCTAAAGTCCCAAATAAACCTTTGTGTGCTCACGTCCTCTTCTCCCCCTCTAAGAGTCCAAGGCAATGAAATATTTTAGGCAGACAATTAAGGAAAACCTCAAGACTTGAGTACTTTTATACAGTAATAATTAAACCATTTATCCAAAACAAGGAAGGAACGGACATTTCCAAACTGAAATAGAGGCATTATTGAATTCAGAGTACAGTATACACAGGCACTTGCTCTGAACAGGCTGAGTAGGCTGCAAGCTCACTCCAAAAACTACAGGGTTTTGGTAGCTGCAACCTCCAGGGAGCTGCTGGGCAGTCGAGTTTGAGGTCCCTCTCAGACATCATGTGTGAGCTGTGAGGGAGAGCCTGGGATAGAAATAAGTGTCTTTGCATGAGCAGATAAACATCAGCGTGGAGTCTGACATGCCTCTTCTAGCCTGCACAGATGGTTTCCCAACCAATATATCCTTAATCAAAGGAGGGGCTTTGAGCAGCTTCATCTACAAGTTTTGGGTTGGCCCAGGAGGTTGTTCAGTTGTGTCACATCTCTGGGATTTCTCACCATGGTCAGCAGTCACTCCTGTAGGGTACAACATGCCAAGCACAATCAGCTAAACTAACCACGAGGTCTTTTCAGTGACAATCAAGCTCTTTCCACATTTTCTTTCAGCAGTAACAGCAGTGTGAACAGTCCTGCCAAGAGGAGCTGGATGAGCCGCATGACTTCAAGTTGCTGCTGCTGAATTATTAATTCTTCAAGGGGCTTTCTAAGGGTTGAAAGTTGGAGAAGAGATGTAACCTCCAAACATGTAGGGATCATTGAAGAACTTGTTGCTGATGGGGACAGGGGGAGAGACAAGATTAGGAGCAAAGCTAGGCTTTGGTCTAAACCAATTCTAATATAATTCCCTTAATAGACTACCACGTAACTGCCTGTTTCCCCCTTAATGGCTGCCCAGTAATCCCCTAGGGGTACACTGTCAGAAGCCTACTCCTGTGCAAGCTGTCCATCAAGGCAGTCTGGCCCTCCTGCCTCAGGTTCAAAGCCTCTAGTCCTGTATTCATCTGCAATAGCAGGGAACAAGGTTTAGCAAAATAAGGCTGATAGCAACAGCTCTGGTAATCTTTCCCTAACTAATGCTAAAGTAACACCATGTATGAAAATTCCACCTCTTGCAGGCACAGACCAGAGTGTCAAGGTTTAATGCTTGATGAACACTGGACTGCAGGAACTCAAATTGAAAAGGGCTGGAAAACCTTCATTACCATCATAACTGAGCAGTAGGAGGGTCCTTAGTTGGTCACTTTCTACCTCAGCTTGTCCAAAACTCTCATTAAGACACCACATCCTTTGAAATGCATGATGGGTCCAATGAATTAGAGAATTTGTATCTTCCAATGAAGATCTGAGGGCAACTAGGTACATTGGCAAATTAATTTGGTACATTGTGCCAGATCCTGTGTATTTCCATCAGTTCATCAGAAACTCGGTTTAAGCCCTGAAGGAGGCAGGACTTTGTGATACATGGGAAGTTACTTTCATATTATGACCATTTAAAGTTTATGCAGATGAATAGAATACAATCTATGTAACATGGAGAGAGACAGTGGATTTGAGGCAGAAAATCCAGATTTGCCAAAAAAAATGTAGATGATTAACACTTCACCGGAGCCCTCTAAAACAAAGGTAGCTTTAAAAATCTGGATCACGAAGACACACCCAGCCTTACTATTCATCCTCAAAACAATGAACCAACGTCATCCTCTCATCATACCTAAAGGGGAAGAGAGGAAAGGAGAATTCTGGTTGCAAAGCAGTGCTTTCATTACCTTAGATATCCCAAATATGGAGAGGGAGGGTGTAATACATCAGCATTTCCAATTCTTTACCTTTCAAGAGATCTTGAAAATAGAAATTCTGTTCACTGATTTGTATGGACACTAACTAAAGAACAAGTATAAAGCTTTGTGAATTTAGGCTAGAGGATACAGGTACTAAAGGGAATATTCAAAATGCATTTGGAAGGATAGTATGAACTAGATGTACAGGCTAAGGTTGTTAGGTATAAATAGCATTTCTCTTAGAGTATTTATGGCTTATAGCTGAATCAACATTCTAGTTATCATGATTCATTTGACCATGCCAAGACAAGTGGTATGTCTGACCTGTGGCTCAAGAATTGAGCACCAATAAGAAACAAGATCAACAGCTACTGTGTGAGGGAATTTGTGGCCCAGGTCTGTTCTGTCACTCACTCTGATTATGGAAACACTCCCATAAGAACATGTTTCCTGTCTATCATGATGACTCTAAAATCTTGTACCCCTGCAGAGCAGCTGAAGTTTTGTTTGCAGCAGAGGTAAGTGAAAGACTGTGGTTTTAACTCAGGTAAAAAATAACACCTGGGCTGCAGATCTTCACTGCAGCCTCAGGTAAGCATCATAGGCTGCCAGTGAGGTGCAACATCCCAGTTCAATCTCTCCTGCCATGCCCTTGCTGTTTATTAACAACATTTGATAAAGCACACTAAGAGCACACAGGGATATCCTGCCTTCAGTCATGCCCTTACAGCTCAGTGTGCAGCTACATCCCTTTACCTGGCCAGCAGAACATCACAGCTTGTAAATCAGCAGCTCTTTTTATGTACTTGTTGGCTGTGCACAAGCTCTCTGAGCCCCACAGCCATGTGTGGTGGGATCGGTCAGTGCTGCACCATCAGGTACACAGCAGAGCTGGAGAAGTGTCAGCTCTGCAGAATGACCTGGCACGACAAAATCATTCACTTCAGGCACAGGTAGAGTTTGGGGTGAAGGCCTGATTGAAGTTCTTTGCACAAACCCAAGAGGAGTCTTGCACCTTTATAAATCTTCTGCATGATTTTAGATCTGATGAAAGTTAAACTGGCAATTCAACAGAGGAAAAATTTATCCTTGTGCAGGGGAATTGTATGAGGCTGTGTGAGGCAGTGTGCCTTGTGTGCCAGAATATGGCTTCAGTGAGACTCAGTACACTGGCCTTTTCCAAACACTCTGCCCAGGGAGAGATTCCTCCCTAGATCGAAAACAGCTTTCCAGCAACTAAAACCTTCTAGAAATATCTTGCATGACCGATACATCACATGGGACATCATGTACTGTATTTTCCGCCCTCCCCCCCCGCTAACCTGTCTGAACAAAGACTCACTTTTGTCCTCAAGTTCTTTTGCCTCCTTGTATTGCTCATTCTTCAGCAATCCCCTCCATGCTGGGGGGACGCCGTGAAGCCTTGCTGTATTGTGCAATGTTGTCAAAGAAATTTATGGTCCAATATTTTGTTTTTTTTGAAGGGCTGTTCCTCCCCTTTCTGCTTTAGAAAAGAATTTACTCTGGTCAAGGTCGTGTGAATTTCAGCAGTGCGGATACCTGACTGACAGTCTACCTGAGTGTGCCCCAGAGATGTATTGCCTTTCAAAATACATGACAACAAGGTATTAAACTCACACTCAGCCTACAGCTTTTTAATTCCAGGTTTGGCTAAGTATGCGCTCTATACAGATAAAACTTTGGTAGTTGCTTAAAAAACAAAACAAAAAAAAACCAAAAAAATGATAAGTTAGAATAAAAACATGAATCCATATCAATCACTCACAGAGGTTTATACACAGATAGGTGTGTGGGAAAACTGGAAGAACTCAGTCAAAACTGATGTGGAGAAGAAATGACTGGCTATATTGACAATGAGGGATAATAACTATAGAGATACATGGCAGGAAGACTTACAAAAGGAAGCCTCAGAACTACTGACATAATTTGAATGAGAAATGTCTCAGGAAAACTTAAATGTCATTGCTACTCAGGTTGTCAACAGTAATTCTGTCATTTAGGTAAATGCTCCATTACTTTATTACAAGCCTTTAATTACTGTTCTTGCATTCTAAATACGCTTTGTTCTCTGAAGCTCAACGTTGAAGTGACCTATTATTTATTAAAGGTAAAATGGCAGCATAATAGCATGCTAGCCCAAAAAATCCTCGTAGCATTGTGATACAGTCATGAAGCTAACGCTGGACAGCCACGCACAACACTTCAGAAACACGTCAGGGCTGTTGTTTGGTTTGCCTGTGTTTGTCACATCTTCAAACAACTATGAAGTCAAGCCTTTTTCCATACATCAAGGGCACTGTGTTTTGAAAGACTGTGGAAAACTAAGTGAAAAGCAATGAGCATTTGTTCCAGTAATCTGCCAGGATGGGCCCATGGCAGGGCCCCTAGCACTCCAGAAATCAGATTTTATGGAGGGATTGCAATCAGTGAGCTTTTCAGAAGGAGGCTTCACATCTCACTAAGTACATCTTAAAGAGAGACAATGTCAGATAGCTTTCTTGCCCAGGCTTCCTTAAGAACGTTAATTCCTGAGTCTATTTGATAACTGACAGCTGAACTGTGAACTTTGGGGTTTTGCACTGTCTGTGAGATTGTGCTTCCAAACCCCCAGACAATGCAGTGGAAAAAAACTGGAAAATGCAGTTATACCTCAATCCCATCACATGACTTGTCTGTTCTTGACCCCAAGTTCACATTCAACTTAACTAAGAAAATGAAACAGATATATAACAAGGGAAATGGGCCTGGGGGAGGGGAACAATAATGGCCACATGCTGCAATACAGAGAAGAACTGGAGCAAAGTATTAACACGTGAAAATCACAATTCAAGGCAGGAATAAATCAAATGGGCTGCAAAGACTGCAGTGTATCCAAAGTACTTTCTGTGAGGTGGAGAAAAGAGGCCATCCAGGGATTTGCAAAAGGGACATGTTTCAGTCCTGGGGGAAAAAAAAATTCTATTGAACAAGTAACAAATATTACCCTCTGATCTAATTTTCTTACTTTGCAGTTTTCTTTCTTGACCTGCTGCAACTTTACAATGAGTTGTACAACTTTGTGGCTTGTCTGTTGCTTGAAACAAACTGACTCATCAAATGATGCACTTTTATTGCTGTTTACACTACTGTAACAGCCTTATCTAGAGTACAACAGTTCACTGAAATACCTGAATATATAAAGACAGGAAAAGCTACCAAAGGTAGATGCATATTCTCATCTCAGGGGTCCATACCAGAACTGACATAATACACTAAGTCTTTAATAGACTTGGTGTGTGTTTTCCATCCAAAGTTCCGTATTCAGTCCTTGTTGGATTTACATACGTGCAAGATGGCATAGAAGATTGGTTCTGACTTCAAGAAACCTCAGAATGAAACACAGTATTCAGACTGGAAAGAGGAGGGACGTCAGGAAGAAAAGAACACAAATTCAGTCATAAATCTACCTCTACCATACAGAGAGGAAGTGGTAAAGCAGTGAGAGGAACTGCATAGAAAGTGCAGAAAGAGTTGGCATGAGCTGATTTAAAAAACACACTTCAGCCCTTCCAAAATTTGTTCCCCACCCCTTAACTTGCCTTTTTTCTCCACTTTCAACAAGGTCTTTGATCTATCGTAAAACTTCATTTAAGTCAGTGCTTTAAAAGGGAAGAGCTTAACACCACCATTGGGAGCCAAGAAGTAGTTGTGGGTAGGTCTGTGCAAGCTTTAAATGCACAGACCTCCTACTGCACCTCTGCCTTCCCTATAATACCCCTTCTGCCAAGTTTAGGGAGTTGAAACTCTAAGTGAAGTAGAAGGAAGCAAAATCTCAGAACACACAAAAAAAAATCTTTGGAGGCCGTTTTTCAGTGACAACCCAAATACTGTATAAGACTATTCAAGTATAACTCCTGAATGTTGCTCTGCCCTATATATCTCAGGCTGCTTTGTTCAGTGTGCAGTACCAGGCACACATTTCAAGTGTGCATGAGCAGGAATAGGAATAGAATTAAGTAGTTAATGGGAAGTATGTGTTATTGCCTGATTTCATCAAATACATCAGTATTTAAGGAAGCAAATTATAAATATAATGGACAGTCATGGATTTGTTCAAGGTTGAGCACAGTCCTGGAGTCAAAGATTAAATAGCTGTGGCCTGCCATGATTCATCATCATGAACCTGTGGGTATAATGGCAACCAAGGAGAGAATTCATATCATATGACAATTCCGTGGATTTCCAGTTATTTTAAATGTCTTTTTTCTTTAAATATAGACCATCTATATGAATATCTACTCATTGTTCCATAAGGGTCAATTATCAGCCCTTCACAATTATTCTTCCAGCCTCTGGGCCTCAAAGATGCCTTTTTTTCTTCCACATTTTGAGCACAGTTCTCAAGTGTTCACTTACAGAGAAACCCTCTGTAGTGAACAACCACATGACTTAATTTCACATCCAGAGCTGAACTAGACACATGAAAAAAGCAGACTAACAAATGCAGGTTTTTCATGTAATGATGGTAACGGACCACATAAATGGGATTTGTAATAATAAATTACTTGTAATTTGGCCAGTATGTTTTTTGCAGAAAATCAAAATCACTATTGATATAAACAATAAACTCGAGTCTCTTTGCTCTTCAGAGACGTGACTCCTAAGGTCACTGGCTCTTGAAAGCAACAGCACTGCTCCTTGCTGGGAAAAGTGTTGTTCTGTAAATGTAGCTACCCTGAATGCTATGAGTAGCTACGCTTCTTGTACACTTGCATGAAAGTAACAGGTGTAAAGAACAGTAACAAAAATTATGTTGGAAATGAAAAACCAATGACATTTAAACTTCTAAAATCCCTTATAATTAAAACTGATCAGAAGTCACACAAAGTAGGCAATTTTCATTAACACAAATGAAACCCAGCCTAGCACTCCTGGGTTGATACCATTAAAAAACAGTAATAAAGAGGTTCACACAAGGTGTACTAGAATAAGATATATTAGGGCATTATGAAAAAACCAAACTAATGCAGTCTTAAGTTTGATATTTGGTGGTTTATCATTTTTGGTTAATATTATTAACATTATATGTCCCTTCCACCAAAAAATATATAAATAAACCAGAAGCCAACCTTCAAGCCTAGAGTGTTACTGCTGTGGCTGTTGCAGAAGAAGGAGTTTCAGTAATCCCTTAAAACTGCTATTAAAGCGCTCAGATTTAACTTGACCACCACAGCCTGCAGAAAGCAGATGAGAACTCTTTTCATCTTCTTCTACAAGCTGAAGAGTTGATGAGCCATGTGCTTTTAATACTAAGGTTATCAGATTATACTCCTGTTGGGGGGAAAAACGTCAGGGCAAAGATGAATATAAATCAATAACCAAAAATGATGCAGAATAGGAAGGAGAAAAATGAGCTAGAGACTTTTTGCCTCAAAGTTCTCTGTCACTAACCATCACAAGCTCAGCTTTGACAAACTCTCCATGAGCATCTTCTCAGATGTTCATATAGAATTTTGAAGCGGGTGTTTTCCTCCTCCCATGGCAGCCTGAAAATATTGGTCTATATAGAACAAATAGGCCATTATACTGTGTATTAAACAAGTCCTGCACTGTCTGGTAGATTTGATCATTGCATATTTTTGTGTCCTTTGGAGGAGTTATGCCGTTAAGCATTCAATTTCCCAGCACTCCAGGATGTGTCTCCTCCATTTATGTACTGAACGAGTTCAAAAGAAACTACTATGTAAAAGCCTAGCGAAAGCAGTAAAACTCAATTTGATGTGCTTTTGATGTGCAGTGGGCTCTGACATAAGTTCTCACAACCATTTCAGTGTATAGGAAAAAATCAGTCCCATGTCTTCTTCTTTATTACATATTAAAGGTGAACTAGCAAAACTGTGACCAGAAAAAGAAGCAATGATCAATTCTACTGTGTGTCTCTGATGGTAATGGAAAAACAGATACATTCATTTGAAAGAAGGAAAAAATGTAGAAATGTTATTCTCAGTCATTCAGGTAAAATCACCTTCTGCAATATTCAAAAAAATTGATATTTAGATGTCATTTTACAGACCAGAAAAATATTCACCATGTGCTCACATTGAAATCCATGTTGATATTGCTGTTTTATTATCTACAGTGAATTAAAGGATCAAATTCCTGAGGAAGTGAAAATAAGTTCTCTTGTAGCTTTAAAATCATGAATTTTACTAAATCATGCTGAAATATTCAACTTCATTCCCTTTGCAAGTCAACAAACAAGGCAGGGGCAAAAGCTTCCTCTCACAGGCGTTTGTTCTTTAATATGAAATTAGTTTTCATTTACCTTAATTTGTTCTGTTTGCAAAGAATTACTGGAGCTATTAAAGCTCAGACTTGAATTTTAAGACCAAATTACCTTCTCATGAATTTATCAGTATATTAATCTCACACACCAGTGGCATCTTCCTTTAGGAATACCTACATATCTCCTGTTCATCTCTGGAGTGGCAAGCTGCCTATACTGTCTGTAGATAGACACTTTTCTCAGTATCCTGGAGAGTTCATATAACCTTCCATGTGTCTGGATCACCCCAACCCTTGGTCTCAACTTGAAAGCTGAGAAAATAAACAGAGAAGTAAATTATTTTGTTGTTGTTGCTGTTGAAACACTCCAGGGGATGGGGTTTTTTGTAACTTTGGGCTCCTTGGCAGAAACAGACCTTAGGAGAGAAGTGTTTAGTGTCCCCTGTCACCGTAAGGCTGATTGCTCTCTTTACCCTCACAGAAGTTTCGTCCGGCATTTGTCTGCTCCCCTCAGATTCATTAGGAGTTCTCTAGTTACATGTGCATCAATAGACAAATTCACTCACCGTACACAGTCCTGAAATGCTGAGCAATAACTACCAAAAGTAACTGAGCATTTATAGACATGATGCAGGTCAAATACCTTGATGCGCCAATGACCAAATGCAAAATGTAGTATCTCACAAGGACCCAATGTAAGAGAAGAAAAAGCCTAAAGAAACATAAAATCCTGCAGACTATTTTTAGGGTAATTCATTTAGATAATATCTGCTTCCCAGATATATTAACGATAATAATAGAAACATTTTTAAAAAACATTTTTAAAAATAGAATGCAAGACATAGCCTTTTCCAGAAACTAGACATCCTGAAATGAGAGATATTTAAACTTGTGTTAACAAAGAGAATCTGCTAATAATCTTTACTCTTTTGTTTACCTTAAATCATTTTGGATAAACCTTTTGCTACCTCAAACAAGACATTCCCTGTCCTTGATCAAGAAGCTGACACAGGTGGTCACGGACTCCTTATGAATCAAGAAAGCTCAGTTCTGACAGCAGGACATGGGAACTGGTAATGGGCTCCTGCTTCAGCATAACCTGAGCAGGGAAGACCTAGGCACGTTTTGATTGCATAAGGCAGACTATTAGATAATAACTGGGATGGGAACTCCACAAAGAGCTATTAATTCATAGTGTCCTTAAGAAGTATGATCTAAAGCAAGTGCAGTTACCATCAATATCAAAGAAGTCTCATGCAGGGGAATGACAAAAATGTGAAGTTAAACTCCTGAATTCCCAGAAAAGCTGGAGCATGATAGAAACATCACACACAAGAAAGCTCAAATCTGATCTCAAAATGAACATGAACAAAACCAGCATCATAAACAACCAGTGTGTCAAACCAAAGGATTTTACTATAATACTATGCCACTGGAGAAAACAGATGACTTTGCAATACCTATGGGAACAGATAAGCATTAATGACAGCATGGGAAAGATGAAAGAGATTAACTAGCTATTCTGGCAATGTGTCCTTCTTGCCTTGACCCATAGTGAAATACACTACAACTTAATTTTTGCATAAAATACTTAACATGACTCATAAAATGCTTTATAGGGAGTGTCTGCCAAGGTAGAGAACGACTACAGAGAAATGCAATCCCCAGGGAAAGTCCTAAGTAGATGAGATAAAAGTTTGCACAATTTCCTGTTCTCCCATCTATCCACACCTCTTGTAAAATCTGCAGATTCTTCCACATGTTTTCTATACCTCTATGCCTGCTTTCATACTTTAATGCCACAAGCTAATGTGAGATGCCATGTATTTATTACCTTAATTTACTTAACACACAAAATTTATTCTTCTGATTGCTGCTGAGTTGAGTTTACAGAAGAAAGAAAATCACATCCCCTCCACCTGGCAACCTCCCACTTTTTTTGTGACCCTGGTAAATTTAGTGTTTAAATATTCTCAAAATGAAGGGAGATTTATCCACTATTCTGCAAATGGAAGTCTTACAACCACTTTTCTTTTGTATCTCTTCTCAAATCAGAATCCAGCAAATAGACATACTTGGTTACTCCTGAGAACCATTATCTAAGTCTTTACTGTAAACCATCCAGCACTGAAAATTGGATACGTTTATATTTCAAATGCATAAATTTGCACCTGGAGTCTGAAATGTTTGCTACTTCTAGGCAATGGCAATGATTTGTTGTAGTATTTTGTTTCATTTTTCTTGTGAACTCAAAATGAATAGACAATCATACTGGGCATCTTTTCATTTAGGAGAACACTTTAGTTTTACCAGAGATTTATGTTTACATATGATATGTAAAATCCAAAACAAAACTCCCAAAAGCAAAAGCCACAAGCCTGGAAACCTAGACTTTCTATTTCTGCTTATTCCTAAAACTGGAGGGAGAAAGGGAAAAATTGATGGGGAGAGTGTGGGGAAGACAGAGTGATTTTTTGCTGAGAGGGTGCAGATAAATAGAAGGACACAGGTGAAACCATCTGGCTTTCCCAAGCCCCTGCACTCAGACTGTAGAAGAAGGGACTCAAGGGAGGCAGACACCACCAGGATGAACAAAAATATGAAGTTGTGATGGCAGCAGAGCCATGTGGAATGAACTACAGGAAGTTTTCACTTTTATAAGATCTAAGTACAATTTTACAGTTGGGCATAGAGGCAGCAGGTGTGTGTGAAACTAATAAAGGAGATAACAAAGCCAGTGGTTTGCACTGAGACATGCAGGGCATCCATAGTGCCAAGTCCATCCTCTTAGTAGTGGCCCTAACTCTGATGTCAGTGCTTGCAGAGTGACTTGGGTCCACTACACCTATCAAACATGCTAAGCAACATCAGGTAAAATGGAAAAACAAGGAGGAAAGAGTGACAGGAGTGGTGATGAGCTGCTGTAAAAAACAGCCAAGGGAGGAGCAAAAGCCACAAATCAAGCAGTGTGTTGAAATGAGTAAGAGGGTAATGGGCCAGGGCAGGGTACAGACATCACTGTGGTCTGTGGTGTCAGGATGCAGGGAAGTGGCAAGCACAGTTGTGGGAGGTGACTCCAGTTGGAGGAACTCTTCTGCTGCAGTTCCCCTGAAAAGAGAAGGGCTTTTTGCACTCCAAGTAATTTAGCTTGGATGCTTCATCCCTGGGAACAGGTCACTCTCCAAGCAGCTGCAGAGTTCAGGTTAGAATTTCTAGAAATCAAGTTCCATTGGAAAAGGAACCAAAACACTCCACAGCATGAGCAGGGGTTAACCTGGAGACAGCACACTTCTCGTTCAGCTGCCTATCACCAGCAAAGACAGGGATTTGTATGAAATCCCAGTCTTGGCAGATACCAGCCATGTGCATCCCTCTGGAACAAGATCTCTCCACTTGTTGGTCATCATTTTGGGATATATGTGGCCTGGAAACCACAGCCATGAGCTCTTCTAAAGCAGAACAGCAACTCGTTGTTAAGTATGCTCCTGTGGCTGGAGGCAGGGGAAGAGAAAAGATTTGTATGTTTGCGCTCCCTCCATCTAAAGAGGACTTTGCAGCAGAAAAGTAAAGGAACCCAACCAGGAACCAAAGATACTCCTCCTTTTCAGGACTGCACATTTGGCTAATCCTACCTGCTTACCTTCCTTGTATTGTGTGGGGTAGGATAGCCTTCTGGGTGGGACAGGATGTGTCCAAAAATTATAGACTTTGGCTAGTCGTTTAATTAGTCATCTAACAGCACTGATTGGGGGAACTGAGTCACAGCAGAACTTCCACAGTGGGTTGCAGAGCACTGATTATTATATTGTAAACAAGAACTGAGCACCATGTGTGTGAAGAATGCTAGAGTATTAAATGCATTCCTCCACTTCAGGCTCAGAGTTCTTTCAAGTATTGTGTTCTGAGGAAAACACCTTTGCAATGTCTACTAGAGAAATTAATGCTGCATAATTCTGAGATTTCTTGAGTTCTGTATTGTTTCATTGGAAAATAAAACTTCCCTTCAGCCACTAACGAGAATGAAATATTTATATTTAATAGAGTTTTAAGTGGTAGTGGAGAAAAATTGTGCCTTAAATTGAGACTTCAGCTCCTAATTGGCCTTCTCGAGCTGTATGAGACCATTTATATGCTGAAGAAAGTTGCTGCAGTACCTAGCCATCTGTATAACCCTCCATCTCTATTTTGTTTATGTGAATTATAATGGAGATTTACAGGAATCTGTGGTCTGCAGAATATCTTTGTTTAAAATATAATTGCCATGTATCAGCAGGAGGTCTCCTCTGAAGAGGGTTGAACAGACGGTGCAAATAAATATTCTGGATGGCACTTCCTTTTCCATCTGACAAGTTCTTGTCCTGCTTAGGTACATGGAATGGGGTGGAGCAAGGCAGATTGGGAGGTACTTTGTGATGCAGCAGAAATTAGCCAGCCAATTTAGTTATCATATAGCTCATTAAGGCACAAGCATTGTCTCCTATGACTTAACTTTTTGGTGATGAGATATATGTAAAACAAGTTTTATACTGTTAATGGCACAGTGTTTTATGTGTCTGCTGTGAAAATAAATGGAAGGAGGAAAAAAAAGGAGAGTCGATGGAGATGACTTATGGCAGAGGTTACTTTTATTCTCTCACTTCATGAAGCCTCTGAGAACTTCTTTAATCAATAACAGTATTCCCTTTGATCACAATATTCCATCCTTTTAAATAAGAGAGTAATAACAGAGAGCTCCTCAAGAGGTGCCTGGAAAGGAAGAAGTTTGTTGAACAGGTCAGCCTTGAGTTGTGCCATGCTTTCTGAATGTAGGTCTGCTTCCTAGTCTTTCTCAAACGGTGATCATCTGATAAGGAAGGATATGTGCTATGTGTGTGACTGCAAGAAATAAGTGTGTACTTAAATCACATGTGTATGTCTATTTATGTAAATATATGTGTATACATATGTCTAAGTTGTAAAACAACATGATTTCTCCCTTACCTACTGAATTCTGATACATTAATCTTTGTGGTGAGGCCCCTGGAAATGAACTGTAGTAGTGCAGAGCTTCAGATAATCTTGTTTTTACCAGGCTTTCTTGTTCTCATAGTGGTCTGTTTGAAGTCTCTCATTTTACTAAGAAATTGCTTCAGAGATGGAAGGTCACATTGGTTTTTCTTTTCTACATTACTTGCCAATAACATGTGGCTTTACTGTGGTAACAAGGTTAAGTCACTGGAAACAAATATAAGAGCAGAATGTTATCTATCTGAAGGAAAATAAAGATTCTTTTAGATTTGCTATACTGACTATTAGATCAAAGTTTTTGCCATGACATCTGATCCTGCCTTACATATTGTCAGAGCTTCTCTGCACAAATTCAGCTTGAGCACTGAAATGCACTGGAGACTGCTGAAGAGTAGATTGATTACAGCCTTAAGACAGACTTCTCACAATTCATAACTTCTACAAAACAAGAAGGTCTTTTAAACCTATGATGAACACACTAAGGAGTTTAGGTTTTCACTTTATAGATACCCTTGAGTACAGGGTACCAAGGTGTTGCAGTACTCCAAGAAAAACCTGGTGGTCAAGCTGTGATTTACAAAAGTAGTAACTTAAATTTTTCACTCACAGATTTGGAGGGCAAACCCATGAATTTGTACCCAAAGAACACTTCAAACACATTTAAATAAATTTGCAACAAAGTGATACTTACATTTGCCTTGAATTTTTTGACTGTCTTTCAAATTTTGCCAAGGATTGCTAGCATTTTGTGATCCTAGTAATTAAAGATGCTAAATGTTTTCTCCAATTGAATATTATCTTCATTAAAAAAAGTGTTCTAGAGAGCTAAAAGACAGATCTGGGGTGGAATGTAAATGCCTAAGTACATCTGTTTATTGCTATTTTAATTGCCCAGCAAGATGCTGTATTGAATGGGTCACCTATAGGCCTTTTGTTACATCTGGCATCTCTACATAAACACGTCAGACACAGAGGGTGTAGGAAATGACAATAGATATTAGGATCCTGAATAATCTCTGGATCATTGGAAAGTTTTTTTCTAGAAGTAAATTTTTCTTTTTGATTTAAAGCACCTATGCACACATTTCCCAAAAAGAAATGTGACAGAATTAGACTAAAATGAAAAACTACTGCAGAGTTTTGACACTCAAAGTTTTATGGCAAGGCAAGCTTGTCCCATGCTAATCCCACCTCTATAGCTCAGAAAATATGGTGATGATGTAATTTGGACAAAAATTGCCACTCCATTTCAGAAAAGTTCTCAAATAGAATAGTATAATGGAAGGGAAAATCTGTCTAAACAAAGTCCTTGGGCACATAACTAATCCCACTACAGAGAAACAGGACCGCTTGCGTGCTCCAAGATAAATGTATTCTTAAATGCTATAATAAGCTGAAGCCAAAGAAAATAGGTATAGAAAAGAGACAAGAAAGACATGTTAGAGAAATGCAGAATAAGACAGAAAATCAGTACAAGAAGGTGAAAGCAAGAAATTTCAATCAATCAACAGGGATAAGGGTAGGGGAAGGAACCTGAAACTATTTTTTGGGAAAGAAAATTTGAGATATTTTTTTTAAATTCTCGGTGATTATTGTTGTGGGTGATTATTCAGGTGGAAAAAGTTCTCAGCAAACAAAAAGAAGCATTTGTAGAAGATGAATTTTGCACTAAGCTTTGTCAGGTTTTTATTTGAGATATTTCATCATATGGGTTACATTCACCCTATCAGTGAGCTGCAATACCATAGGATCCATGAGCCCAAATAAAACAAGATGTCTCAAATAACTAAGAAAAACTCAGATCCTCTGTCAGGGGAAGAAAAAAAAATTGAGACAAAGGCTAGGGATGAGGCAAATTCTAAATTTTACAGTAAGTACAGTAGTGAATTGCAAGCTGCTATGTTCATGTCACAGAAAGAAAATTATATGTATTTGTCAAGTAGTATTTCAGAGGCAACACTTCATCCAGCTTATAGTTACCATAATGTGGTTTGTTCTGGGTATTGCAGTTGAACCCACATACTTCTCTGAGCCTGACACAAAGGTAAACTCCACTGCCTGGGTCCTCATTTACACTATTAGGGAGTTCAATCATGCAAAGGCAGGGTGCACCCACACCTACTTGAGTGGTAAAATTGAAATTCCAGTCTCTTTTTCCAGATGACTTCTTCTCCACCCTTGCTGTTACCCACCTACCGATTGTTCCTTGCATGCAAACTCCTTCCAAGGATGCTTTCTAAACCAAATACATTAAATGATGCCTTTTGGTGTTCATAAACTAGTGGTAGCAAGGCAGGAGACGGAGAGGAAAATTCAGATTAAAATGTACCATATAGTCATGGTAGATCATTCAACCAGCTGGGCTAAATGTCAAAGTGACTGACACTTAACTCATGCAAAACTCCCACAGATTGGAGAAAGAGCGAGGCATAAATAGTGACTTCAGGATCAAGTCTGTTCCCGGGAGTTACTGAACACTTCACTTCTACGGCAGTCCTGGAATACACTTGTCAGCATCCAAGAATCTGCCCCAAATTCTGGCTGTGTTTTGCAGAGTACCAGAAACTGTAAAATTCTCATTTTATCCCATTACTGAACAAAATCTTTATTTTGTTTTTCAGTAAAAATATATGTATGTTTTTAATCTTTGTAAGAACAACTGATAAAGAACAACTTATACAAATCACCTGTGGTTTTGTGTAATGCAGAAAGAAAATATGCCAATGATAAGGTCACCAAGAGGATGAAATACTGCTGTCCAGAGGTTGATTGCACTATTTGTGGCCTTTTAATGTTCCTAAATCTACTCACTATCTTACAAAGAAACAGTGTAAGTAACACAGGAAGTTTATAGAGGTCGTCATCCTGTACTGCTTTCACCATAACTAATTCAGAATCTAAATCTTCTGGACTGAAAAAAACTCTGTTATTAATTTAAATTAAATAATCAAGCACATTATGGACATTAAAAATTATTAAATATTTGAGCACTACAGCTAAGCAGTCCACATGAAGCCCATACATAGCTGTTCATAAGTCTCCTTAACCTAATGCAACCCAAGTGTTTGGAACCTTTCCATGTCGTTTCTAGGAGGACTTTCATATACTACTTTTCATTTCTGCAAAACTAGAAGAGTTTCATGCACATTTTTTAATTTTGTCAGAATTGCTTGTCCAATTTTTTAAAATGGAAACATCAGTGAAATGAATAAATGTCATTATTCTAGTCAAAGCTAAAGCACCTTCTTTTACTTCAGGGATGGGCACCAACAGATTTCCACTCTTTCTGAAGTTGATTCCATCTCCTGCAATATGGATCATTGTATTGTGCCATGAAAAGTGAGGAAATATGAAGACAGAAAAGGGAAAATTTCTCTTTCTGCCATTGTTCCTGCTCAATGTGGCAAACACCTCTGACAAGTTACTTAGATGGAGCCTGCATCTACCCCAGAAAAAACTGACCTACCGCATACAATTCAGAACATAAGGCAATAGTTTTAGCAAAACCCTTTCTCCTTAGCTTCTGTGAGTGATAGAGAGAGGCAAGTTTCTCTTGTAAACTGCAGAGTTACACAGTTTTAGCATCTTGCCAGTACAACAGCATGTTCATCGCTGCTGGCTCCAGTGGAGCGCACAGCCTTGCCGGAGCAGAGCGCAGGGCTGTGTTTAACAGGTCGCTATAATTCTCTGGTCCGTTGGTTCAACAAATGAATTCATTGGTAGAAAAGTAATCTACTTTTGTCAAATATCTATAGTCTGTCTTCTGCAAAACCTGCACCATTATCACATAACCCAGAGCTTTTTTTTCTTCTAACAGTTTCATCTTTTTTTGTAATTCTTTTTTGGATAACACTTCCCTGCATATGTAGTGTCAGCCAACTGTACAGTTTTTTTAGAATCAAAAAGTATAAGCAAATGCTTCAGTGTTCATATGAACCTGGGTGATTACCTTCTTTATAAAGGGTTCAGCCTACAAAGGATTTTCTGCTGCTTTTCTTAATTATTCCTTTTTGTTGGTGCTCTTTGTAAACATTTTGACAACAGCTCTCACTTCACACCTGGACGTTTCAGGAGCAGCAACCTGACAGCTCTCTCTGTCTTCAGCCGAATAAAAATGCGTAGCCAGTTTCCATGACCTGGCACAGAATTTCACGCAGAGGTGCCCAAAAGGAATTCATCAGCTTTTGAGTTTCACCCCAACTTACACTGCTTCAAAGTAATTTCACCTCTGATGCCCCTTGCAGGTTTCAGTCATACTCACAAACACCACCTTGGCCCAGTCTTGGTTTCCCATAAGAGCAAATCAGCAGCCAGGGAGTTCTGATGGCGTTGCAGCTCCAGGAGGGACCAGAGCTCAACGTGCAGCTGCAGCATATCCAGCCCTTGGCAGGGGTTCTGCTGTACCTGCAGCATCCTGCTGCTCAGGAATCTTTGTTCCTTATGAGGATGTTTGGTGACTAACTCAAAATCAGAAACACAATAAACCAACACTTGAAAATGTATACTGAAACCAAGAAAAAAACATTATTTCCTTATTAGCATGTTTGCTTCAAAACCTAAGAAATGGAATTTCATGTAAAGCAGAAAATAGTTTGTTTTAATTTGAATAAACATTTTCTTTTCTGTATCTGTCTTTAAGAAAATAATCATGATTGTAATCAACATATGCAGCTCTCAATTCAATTTTTGAACATTTTTGGAGAAATATTTGATCTCCAGTCTGCAACAGAGCAGTCGCTTAGCATGGTGCATCATTTTCTTTGCTAGGGCCTACAGCAGTGACGTTATTCATTGCACTAATCATGAGGAAGAAAGAAATGGTCTTGTGGTCGAGGTGCAGAAGCCGAGCACCTCAGTTCTGTGCTCAGCCCCACCACAGATTTCCTGCACACTCTGGGGCAAGTGACCTAACGTCTCTGTGTCTACATTTATTCCTCTCTAAAGTCTGTCTGTGTTTTTATAGACACCTTTATCACTGCTCAGGGCAAGGCAAACAAACTTGCCTTGAAGCTCAGCTGCTCTAAGTTTGAAGCCCCCTGTTATTTCAGCAGAGGCCCTCGGAGGCATGGTGGAAAAGGCTCTGTGAACCTCCAAGCCAGTGGAAGCTGGAGGCTCCATCAGCAGCCCAGCTTCTTCAGCTATGCAGAGGATGTGCACTTCCACCCAGCTGATGACAGAAATTGTGTCAGGAAGATAAGGACGGTCAATATTTCACAGCTGGTTCTTCTCTCAAATAGAGATGAAGAGCTCTAGTCTTGAAAAGGTCACGGAGGCGCAAATCTGACCACTCAAATTGATTTATAGGTTGCTGTTAAAATATTTAATGTATTTAAAATTGAGCATTTTTAGTGGAAAACAAAATATTCTCCCATTATGTTCTTGAACAGCCTCAAAACTGAGATAATGGTAAATGTAAAAGTTCAATGCAGTCCAAGGTCTTAAATTTCAACTTGCACATCACAAGCTACCAAGATCTTAGAAATTACCCTTTTCCTTTTCCTACCCTTATGAATTTAAATAAAAGATCACATACAGAAGAAAACAAACTGAAATATTAAACTGAAACATTGCTTTTAGGAAAAAAAAAAAAAAGCTTCTTTGAAATAAGAATGAAATACAGAAAATCACTAGGGTAACCTGTTCCAATATTATCTGTTAACATGATGATTTTCCAACTGAAAGGATTCTGATATTGCATATAATCATTAAGTAAATACCCAGCATTTTGGATCTATAGCAGAAATAAATTCTGAGTGTTGTTTGGTGATGAGTATCATTACTTTCCACATACTCAGCTGTCCTGAAATAACCTTGAAAAGAAGCATCACAAAAAAACATTGTAGATTTTATGAGGTCAGTTTCAATTATATCCAGTCTGTTACTTCTAACACACTTTCCTCTGAGTGCTGTATTATTTGAAAGCACTACTTTATATTTCCAGTGATATTCTCCTGTTCTTTAATAAAATTCCTTTGAAAATGCCTATTTATCAGTAGCAGACATAAGTCTGATTTTTGCTTTGGGAAACAGTAGCATTCCTGGAAGAACTACTTTAGGTAGCTAGAAAGATTAAAAACATAATTTAGTCTTATACAAACATGAAGTATGACTATAAAAACCTGCCCTTCTAGATATATGATCCGTTCTTTGGTCAAAATTAAAAGAAAGAATGAAAATACTTAGCTAAAAGGTGTACTTCTCATCTTCTACTTGCTCTTTACAGCAGAAATCCACTTATCTTGGTTTTCTATGGAAGGTATTTTACATTATCTAGAATTATGTCCATGTGTGTATAAAGGTTGTGTCAGCATTTCCATTATAAAACCATATTTTAGGGGATTTATAACTCAATCATAAAAGCTCACTCCACACTGAAACTTGGCATAAAAAAATTCCAGCCTTGACACTTTTTTTATCACAATAATTTTATTTAAAAAAAACCAAAAACAAAAACAAAAACAAAAAAAACCCACAATCAACACAAATCCAGATGTGCTTGGCTGTTATTCCGTTTTTTGAATGAGACAGGAAATGAGAATAATTTCAGGTGAGGGTGAGGCACAGGGGCTGCCTGGTGACAGTGTTGCTCACTGGTGTTGAAGGTATGGGGAATGGCACAACTTAAGTCTTTCTTAATTTATGCCTTGAGTAGTCCACAGGATCCTGTTGAAGGTGTGACTGCTGAGAAGACACCCTCCCATACACGTAGTAATGACTGCACTCTATTTAAATTCAGCAGTGTTGCTGCCTCACTGTGAAGCAAGCAGCACTCCCAGTCCAACATTTGGACATCATATGAAACAAGGCAGGTAGATAAATGGTCAGGGAAAGGAGGAGCAAAAAACTCAAGAAACAAAAAAACCCAAACAAACAAACAAACAAATAAACCCCAACCAACAAAAAAAACCCCACACACAAAAAACAAAAACAAAAACAAAGAATAAAATGTTTGCAATCAGGAGATATGTTTAACAAAACACTCAGGAAGGTGCACCTGCCCTCCAAGTCTACCAGTGGCAAGAAGTCTCAAAAGAGAGCTCAGGTAGCAGAGGAAAGGTGGCTATAGGTAAAAGTGATACCCTTCAGAAATGACAAATCACATCTCAAAAAGGAGAAGCACATAAATCGTGACAAGTTAAATGTTAAACCTCAGGAAGGCATGCCAATTTAGTGAGGAGCAACTTAATAAAGGAACTCATTAAAGGAATAAAAGTTAATAATAAAACCTTTTTCAAATGTTTCAAGAGCAGAAAGTCTGTCAGAAAGTCAGTGGGGTGAATCCCAGATCTGAGAGAAGTAAAGTTCTTGGTGACAATAAAACTCTCAGAAATGTTACATGAATTATTTGTAACTTGTCTTTGTAGAATCAGTCATGCAGGCTCCAAAACCAAAGCTGAACTCTGGGAAAAATGAATTGAAGGACCTGCCTCAAACTGGATCTTTAAAAGATGATTTTTTAAATTTTGAAAAACTGAGAAGTGCTCTATTAAGAAAAATGGTAGCTATCCACAACAAGCTGAAGGGACTAATTCAACTAAATTGCAAACCATAGTGTGGAAATTATCATATAAACAAGCCTCTGTGTGCGCCAGCATCCCTGCAAGACTAAAGGATAAACTGACCTTTGCTTTGAGCCAGTATGGAGGATCTTATGTCCATGTACTTATAAGGGTTTTTTTTCTTAAAATTACATACTTATATCTAATGGCTTTGTTCTTTTCATGAAAACTCAGCTTCTGGTGACCTAGATACTCCAGCTGCAAAAGATTAGAAATACTAATACAAAAAAAAAGATTTTTCTTCCCAAGCTCTCCTTTCTAGAGCTTCCACCTAATACCTACTGGACTGATTGTTTACATCCGGAAGTGGCTAAAGAAGCTGTTTGTTTGCAATAGTATCCAGGAAATTAGTCCTACACATTCCTGCTCCCTTTGCACCACTGAGCCCTGTGGTCCAGAGAGAAGGGCCACCATGCTGAGAGTCATGTTGCTGGGAGGAGAAAGTTTATGAATGCTACATCAAAAGCCCTCCACTGAGCAAAGAGACCACTTACATGACAGTATTTCTGGCTCAGAGGAGTCTGGATCCAAGACTGTCTGTGTTAAAAGGGATAAACCCATTAACTAACATCCTTAATCCTTTTGAAACAAATTCACATCTGAAGCTGACTGCAAATGCAGGCCTCATGAATGGGTTGTACACTGAGATCACCCAGGGCTGGAGAGCCAACTGAGCCACCACAGGGGCTTTTGAAGAGGACTGCTCCAGTAGCAGGGCAGTAGCGCTGCACAGTGGCCTCCACCAGCAACTGGGCTGAGGGATGTGCTGTTGACTTCCCAGGATGCTCCATGGGCACCCAGTTCCGGCTCTCCAGTCCTGCTACCACATCTTTCTCCTACTGGATTGTCATCTCAGAAAGGCTGTTAGGCTCAGAAGCAGACAGTTCAAAGTCTTGAAGCCAGGTCACTAGTGATGAAAACTTGATTTTTTCCTTGAAAAAAACCCAGCATCTTTGTTGCTGTCATTTACCTTTCTTCATTGTTAGACATATAATTGCTTTCCATTCCTAAACAAGTGTTTGAAAGGTGAGAGAGTCCTCCTTTCCAGCACTGCAGCACAGTGTCACCCACACAGACAGCGTCCTGCACGTTAATTGCAGTTATTGTCACTCAGTAACAGCACTGGGAAATCACACTGCTCTTCTGTTTCTGCCACCTCCTGTAGAAGAAAACAAACTTTGCCTGTTTTCAAACAGTGTCCCTGCTTACTTCTGTTTCAGAGAAATTTCTTACGATATTTTCGGTCTTAACTTTTTGTGTTGTCTTGGTTTCTTAGTTACACATCTGCTGAAGATTACTTCTGAAGAGGGGACAGGTGGGGGTCTCATGCATGGAGGCTGTGTTCCAGTGCAAGCCTGGACCTCACATCATTGATATTTGTCTTGCCTTTTTTTGACTCTTTCCCACTTTTACTTTTTGAAAGACCTCATCTAATTCAGTGATACTGAGAACAACCCATATGACTCCTACATAAAAAAAGAAATTAGTGGTTTGTTTTTTTGGGTTTTTTTTGGTTTTTTTTGGTTGGTTGGTTGCGGTTTTTTTGGTTGGTTGGTTTTTTGTTTGGATTTTTAAAATTGTTTTTGGTGGGTTTGTTTTTGTTTTGGTTTGGTTTTGTTTTTTTGTTTGTTTGTTTTTGGTTTTGGCCTCCCCTACATCAAAACTATGGGCAATGTGGAAGACAACATGATGCTCCCTCCCAGATGGTCTTGGCCATGGCTATAAGCACTCACATTCCATTCCAATGGGGATGGCTAGACAGAAGCAGGGATCACCAGATCATAGACCCATCTGAGCAAGTTCTGCCAAGGATATTGCTACTAGTTCCAGTTCACCATTTCCTCGGAGACAACATGTTTTTTAATTAAGGTTTTGCATCTTCCAGTAAGAATGTTTCTGACATTTATGAAGTAGTGCTCCTCCACAAAATTACTTCCCCAGAGCTATCCGGTTGTTAACCCAGGTTTTCATGATCATATCTGTTGTGCACTTAGGTATGAGAAAATATATATTCCCCTCAGGTAGTGAGCAGAAAAAGTGTTCATTTCTCTACTCCTGTCAATTTGGCTCTCAGGCAGACTGCATCACTTCTTTCCGTCCTTCAGGCCAGATCAATAAGATCCAAGTACAAAGCATGCTTGTGTTAGGGAAGACAAGGAGTTAAAGAAAGAGAAGTTGAAAATGCTGCAAACTTCTGAAAGCTTCAATGCTGCATTTGATGTTCAACCTTACAATACTGCGTATCCCTTAGTGCTAGCTATGTTTTTTCTTGTCCTTCACAAGGATGTTATGAGGACAGTGCTAAATGGTGTTTAGCAAATACTGACACTGTGCAGCTGCCACTGGAGTCATCTCTAACCTGTGCCTTTCCTGTTGCTGATGCTGCTGTCTTGGTGACAGAAGTATATGCTGTGAATTGGTGCTCAGGGGGATTGAGAGATTCCTCTTACAGAGACAAGGTAGGGTCTATGAGAGGGTACTGGTCTAAAAAACCTTTACTCTTCCTTTCCCCCTTACTCCAGGAGTGCTCCTTGATGCCTAACAACACGGGGTTGGTTTTAGGGTGGGGTTTTTGGTGTTTCTCACACACACACACAAACACACACACACCCACACACACACACCCCCGCCCAAAATCACACCTGTCTCTCGCTGTGCAGAGGCCCTGTTACCATTACTCCTCAGTTGGAGGTCACTAAAGTCTGAGAGCACTTTGTGCAGTTGTGCTGCAACTTCATTTAAAACTCCAACTAAGTCGCATGTTCTCATTGCTGTCACAGCACTGGAACTTCCCAAGCTTTGAGGAATGCTCCTTTTCCCTGTAGCCTGCATGGGACAGGCAGCATGGAGGGCTTACTAGACCTCAAGTCCTTCCCTGAAGTGATGCTGTAAGCAATGTGAACCTAGATGATGAATCTTAAGGATTGACAGATGACTTTTTGGTTGCCCTGGAAACTGAGACCAGAGTCCGGACTGTGTGTTAGAGAAGAGGCCTGGGTTGGACAGGTGAAGACGAGAGCTGTCATGAGCCAGGCATTGCCTGTGGATAACCTGCAGCAGATAAAATAAGAGATGTATCCATGGAAAAATAGTAACACATTTACTCACATTTATTTAATGCAGACTGTGTAGCATTTCACCTCACAACGAACAGGAGGTGAGGACAGGATGACTGCACTCTCCAAAACCAGTCAAGGACAACCTGTGAGCAGCTGAGAGAAGGCTGCCCACCTTCACACAGTCCAGAGCCCAAGGATCCTGGCTCCTGAGCACCATAATCTGCACTTGCAAAAGAAAAGCTCTTCAAAGACTAATATATTTAGGAAATATTTTATAGGTAATCTCTATTCGAGAGAGTTTCTCTTGATTTATATTACTTGAATCGTGGGTTTCACTGTAGCATAGGGAATGATAATGTTTGATTTTTCTCATGTCATTCAACACTGAAAACTATAAAGGAGGTCCCCTTGGTTTGAAGAAGGAAAGAATTAACCAATATTGTAAATTTTGTTGATTTCTGCTAACACTGGTTTTGTTTTAATGGACAGAACATTATAATGCTGTACCATTTTGAGCATAATGTCAGAAGAAAGCCTGTATTTGCTTTTTATTCCACACAGTTTGTTGTTTTCTGTATTTTGGCAGGGATCAATCTGCACAGCTTCCAGATCACAAAGCAGAAGTAGCACTTCAACAAAGGAGAAAAGTTGAATTGCTCATAGTGTTAAGTAGTTGTAAATCAGAGATTAAATGTGGGGAAAGAAATTGAAATAAGGATTACTTCAGACAGCTATTTTGCTTCCCCTCCCCCAGTATATCACAAAAAAACCCAAAACAAAACAAAACAACAACAAAAAAAAAACCAAATGAAAACAAAAACAAAAAAATCCCACACACAAAAACAACGACAAACTTTTTAACTCATCTGTTTTCTATGTTTCCCTAAGGCAGGTCAAGGACAGAAGCATCTGGGTTTGTATTACTAAATGATACAAGGTAGATGCTGCTTGTAATGGTAGAATTAATGTTTGCAGGAACAGTTTCTTGCTATCCACTCTCAACAGCATAATTCCCAGCTATTGAAGTGCAGCTTTCCTATAACAAATCCAGCAGTGGGGCTTTTGTAGACACAGGTACATCACTCAACCCCTCCTGTCATAGGCTGGAAAACCCTGGCACTGTAGATATGATTACATTTCTATTTGTCAGTAATTTCTTCCCTGTCAATCACCTCGGAATTAAGCAGGAAAGCTACACAAAGTGGAGTGAAAAAAGCCCAAAGCTTCACTTTAATTATAGGAAAGAAAGAAGAGTTTTAATTCTGCTTTAATATGTCGTAGAAATACAGTGAAATAAAGGCCAAAAGCAAAAATGTTGATGGGTTTGTTAAATTGCAGCTCCTAATGCATGTGATTTCCACAGGAGGAGTGCAGTCCCCAAAATACTGTCAATCTTAGTTATTCTAGGGAACTCAGCTATGGAAATCCAAGTCAGATAGGAATATGTGCAGCAAATAGTTAGTTAATTGGTATTACAGCTTCCACTGTACAGCAAATGATTAAATCGATTGATATGCACTTTGAAGGAACGGCAAATTTTCTATTTGCTTGTGATAAACACTTTCTCCATTGTGCTACCCAAAACATTGCCCTGTATATTCCCTTCATGCTAGCAAAATTGCAAAAGTGCTTTTGCTATTAGCAAATGTCATTAATGATCAGAACAAGAGATGTAAAAGTCACGGTTTTTTGAGTTGAACATTTATAGACATTTGTTCAAAAAGATCAATAACTGAGTATTTCATTATGTTATTGGGGTTTTTTTGAAGGCCATTGTCTTTCTTGTAAAATATGTGATGACATTAATTAAAAGTTAAAGCTCAAGTAAGAAATTAATCAAAAATTACTTATGTGCTAGAATGCTTGCCCAAAGCCTGGATTAAATAACAATAGCAGCTGTTTATTTTTCAAATGGAAACCAGTACAGCTCACTTGACTGTAAAACTGAATGCCAATCATATCACACACTGAAGGCTGTGGGGACTTAATGGAATATACCTATATAGAAAAAAATATTACATACACTTCAATTTAAACCATTTTCACCATGATGTTGCTGCATTCTCATTACGTATATGTGCACGTGCACATGCTGCATTGCATCAAATCAAAAGAGGAGGTCTAAAAGGAAAGGAAAATTATGGCAGATTTAAGGAACCATGGTGGTGGAAATCATGGATTGATAGAAAAGGAACAAGGAAGCACAGTAATGTTAGTGGACATCCTTGTCTGGCTTCATGTGTCCTGGAGATATTTACTTGACTGTATCAAACATAGAAGCACAACTGTGAGCTTCCAGGTGCTGGGAATAAGAGAAGAGAAGGAGCTGGCAGCAGGCAGAGATGGTATAGAAAGCACATTCTTTCTTCATCTCCAAGACAAAGATGTACCAACAGTAGAACTCCCCACTGGCTGCAAGGAAAAATAAGTTTTTCTTTTTTCTTTTTGCCTTGGTTTTACCTCTCCAATTAGCCTTTGAGTAAGCAAGTGTCTTTTTCTCAAGGAAGGCCTTCTTTTACCCTTGCCACTGCCACTAAAAATTCCCAGGAAAATAAGTTTATTGAGGTCATATCCCATTTGACCTGTATCTTTTGTCTATTGGAATACCCCAGATGGCAAGCTCCTAGAGCTGTGGGACTGAAGAGCTCAGGTGAGTAATAGGTGTAGGAGACAAGGTCTCTTGTCTTATACCCTTAGGATGGACAAAATTCATGACAGGTAAACTGGAAAGAAACCCCAGGACTTTCAGTAAACACCTAACACACTACCTCTGGACTAACCTATAGCTCATGTTAACGTGTCTGCAGCTGTTACACGCTGAATTGGAACACAATACCCCTTTTCTTGTATTGGGCCTTGCCTCAGACTATCACATGAAAATTATGTGTGTAACTGCTTGAGATACAGTCTTCCAGTTCTGCACTTCCATGTACATATATCGAGTAGTAACCATATTTCACGAAGATATGATCTAACTTGGACAGCCTTGGTATGCTGTGAGCAGTTCTCACAGTGGTGGGCTTCTCAGAAGGTGCCCCTCCTGGTCCTGCCCCAGGAGTGAGTCCGCAAGCCTGCTCTGTAGCCAAGGGTGATGTGGAAATGGGAGCGTGCCAGGTCTTAAACAAGTCCAGCCAACATCAACATATCCTGCAGAGGATAATTGCCCATAACACCATTACACTGGAAACTAAAACCTGATTACTCAAAGATATGGGCTCAGGACAGTGTTCCCAACTCCCATGCAATGTTCATCGCTCACACAGTTGTTACTGCCCGCGAACTTCAGCTTCTCAGATATGCTGAAGAACACATAAAGGTCACAGTAAACTTCCAGGAGATATAAAATCCCATTTCCTTTTCAGTTGAACTATCTCCAAAGTACTAAAACATGAACATATGTTACAGTATTACTCACTACATAAAAATACATATGTTAGTAGATATACAGTATAGTTAAAACACAGAATTATACAATCTACATATACTTACATAAATCTCCAACAACATCATCTATCAACACACTCAGTCAATCAAATCCTAGATATAAAAATATTTTCTTATTCTCTAACAGACACTAGAGAAAAAGTTACAGAACTTTCAAATGTCTTGAAAATTCCATTACATTCATAAGTGACGGGATGTTTTTAAATCAAAGTATTGTCATTTTCCATGATGCAATGGATTCTCATTAGTTTACAGTTTCTAAAGTCTCATCTCCTGAAACTCCAACTTCAGCTTTTTAAAAAAAGGGCTTTGTCTTCATCCTAGAGTGAAACAGTTGATGTCAGTTTTGATACCAAGAATTCAATTACCAGAAACAAATAAAAATAATTCAACTCAGTATTTTGAAAATCTCACTCCTTAGTCTAACAGTGAAGTTTATCATTAAATCCACATGAATCTGCTGATTCTTTATTTTTTTTCAGACACATTGTCTTCCAAATTATTGCAGTTTAAAATAAAATCTACAAAATATTAGGGCATTTTAGTTGCTTTTCTAAATTATTTATTAGAAAGTAAAGTCGGCTTTCTAAGCTTACCTTTTCCTGCTGAAAGTTCCTTTAATTTTTAAAAAGCCAAGGAGACTTGAAGACTCAAGTTTGGCAGAACTTATCGATTTTGGACCCTGAAACTAATTTTTAAAAACATATTTTGTCATTGCCTCAGCCAGAGGTAAAATATTTTCTTTCCATCTGCTAGTCCTGAAACTTCCTCACTGATGGCTGAGGTCAGAGCTTTTGATACAAGCAAAGCACGCACAGAAGACCAACACCTCTTAGGTTTTGCAATAGAAAGATATAGCAATTAATAATGGCAGGGGTTTATGCCTTTCAAATCTCTCAGGAGCCTGCAGCCTAAAATATGCTTACTTGAAAACCCCCTGTTAGCATCTTATGCCTCAACTACCTGTTGACTGTCCTTATTTATTCAGGACACAGCAACTGAGTACTTTGGATTGCTACAAACAAAGCATGACACATGGCAAGCCCTGGGCACTGGCAAGGCAGTAGAATTGCTTCAAGAATTGTGGCATCCAGGCAAAATCTTTTCCTCCATTTCACTACTCAGAACTTTACTGTTACTTCATCTCTTCAAGGAGACATCTTATAGTAAGAAGCCCCAAAGCACCACCTGTGTACAGAAGTCTGGTCTTATACTTCCTAAAAAATTGGAAGATACAGATTTTTTAAAATTTTCAGCTTAGGTAGTGGAGAAAAATTTATATTTAATTCATGTTTTTGAGCTGACTCTGTACAGAGTTTAAGTCAAGGTTATAGGAATATTTTTTGGCAATTGATTGCATGGTAACCCTCTCACTGGCCCCCAGGCACAGAATTTGGTTGAAAATTTTAAAATTATGGCATGCAGAAGTTCTTTTTGTATTATTTATCTACTTGAGAATTTCTTAGACTAGTTGAGTTACCAGTAATCATAATTGCTGAAAAAATGCAGTGTAATCAGCAGGAACGTGTGATCAGAAGGGGAAGCTTTAGGAAAGCCTCAAACTTTCAAACAGATACAGTGACCCAAATGATTTTTCATTCTCCAGATTAAATTCACACTTAATACAAGCATCGAGGAAAATGCCCACCTTCTAACAGCATTTAGCTAAATAATGTTATCATCAAATAACACAAATCTGTGTGCCTAACATGAAAGTCCTACAATCATGGTCAATAGGTAAGTACCCTGAGCGCTTGCAAGTTTCATCTTCACTGTGCTGAGGGTTGTTTGGCACTTCTCTGAAATAAAATGCTTATATTTTTATTACTCAGCTTCTATTACTAAATAAACCTAAGAAAGGCAGTCAGCTTGTAAGTGCTGCCAGTTTCCATTTTTCCAGCTCCTCATTCATTTATTATTTGGCTGTCATTTACTTTCTTGGGCAATTTTTAGACTCTTGAAATATTTTGAGACAAGTTCAGAAAGAAACTTCTGAAGTCTTCTTTAAGTCTGTTCCTAGGGATTAATAAAATAAAAAATAATTAGTGGAATAGAGGAATATACACAAAGACTTTTTTTTCTGCAAGGAAGGGTTCCAATAGCCACAGTGACTTTCATTTTCTTTAACTACCTTAAGCAGGATTTTTACTTACTTAACTCTTTGTTACTTTTTTACACTGGGACATGATTTAATAAGCCAACACTCACCTTTGTCTGACCATCTAAGGCCTACAGTTTACTATTCATAATGATGAGCAATAGCTTGAATATTTGTTGCTGCACAGATCTGTATCTTCTTGGACATGACAAGCAATGTAAATCTTTCCCATTTATACGCCTGATCATTTTTTCAATGTACTGAAGTGTTTGAATTTCCAGGGTCAGAAAATGATTAATCTTAATAAATATTTGACAGAATAAACTAAGCAAAACATCTTTTGATAGTATAAAGAGAAGACAAAAAAATGAATTCTTACCATTGTAATGCTTTAGCTGCATGACTTCAAGGTTCTTAGGCTATCATAATATAATGTTTATTAGAAGCCAAAACAAAGATTTCTGTCTTAAAGAAATATCAGAATGTAATACAGAAGGCAATCTCATAGATATATCCTATTCATAAAGAAAGTACTATGTTTGCAAAATGCTAGGAATATTAAGAAAAAATATAGTTCTTTAAAAGCAGTAAAATGAGAAACTCCATTCTGGGCAATATACTTGTGGTGTCTAACATGCTAACAATAAAGATTTTCAGTGGAATGTATAACAACTGCAGGGGACTTTTATTAAAAATGGCCATGGGCAGCCATATTTTGGTTTTGGCTAAGCCTCAGTCATCATGTTTTGATTTAAAAGGAGAAAATCCAAACCACCTGTGGTTTTCATTTTTAATTCATGGCCCATAGGAATACAGGCTTTACACTTTCCAATTTTTCCTACCCCTGTGCAGCTTGTTAATCAGAAAAATAATATTATAAAGCTATTTCTATCCATGTGTAGAATTTTAAAGAGACTAAAGTGAAAATACACAGAAGCCATCATCAGTATTGCCCATGAACACACAGGAGGGATCTTGAAAATCCAAACCTCCAACCTGGGTGTCACAGGCTTTCTAGACAGAGCACATGTCCCACAGTGCCAGCCTCTCCAGCTTAAGGTTTTATGTAATTTTCTTTCCTTATGGAATAATGTTGGAGATAATTGAAATAACAGCACATTTAATGTCACTGGGGGACAGACTTCTTCTAGGTAATGTTTATTTTCTACAAGCATAGAGAGAGGTCTTGAAGAGATTATGGACAACACATCTCCTTATTCAGCGACAACCCAGGTAGCAAGCTGAGGGAAACAGGACTGTACCCTGGGAAATTCAAGGGATAGTACAAAACAGTATGCACACCATCTCCAGAAGGGCAGGAGTGAGATATCAAGTGCAATGAGACCACCAACATTCCAAAACCTGGTAGCTCAGGTGAAGGACACTCACTTCATAGGACTGCTTTATGCATTTATGCCTGCAAAGACAAACCAAAACAGAAATACCAGGCAAGTGTTTCCCTCTGTTTTGTTTTAAAGGAAAAAGTACATTTTATGTGCTAATCTACCGCAGCAGACTTTCAAAGTCCTCAGCCTTTGTCATGAAATGAAATGCTGACACACATTTCTTTTGTCTTAGCCCACATCTAACTGGATCTCCAGCTGGCAGATGTTACTGGCAGCTCTCTTTGAAAAAATACACAGGGTGAAATACAGATCCCTTTGAAGACAGTGGGAGATTTGCCATGGACTTCAACAGGGCCATATTTCACACACTTCCTTTTGATAAAGGCAACAAACCAATAGAAATAATTTGGTTTCAAAACATCTATCAATATATATGTACTTCTTTTCTTAGCTAAACTAAGCTCTACCTTCAGTGCTATAGCACCCCCACTACAAGCAATCAGATTTATATATTTAAATATTTGTTTAGATGAACACACACATATGAATATAAAATATGCAGACATACAGTTTTCATTAAACCTCTTTCAAAAACCAAATGCATTTCAATAAAATCCAGTTATGTAGACTGCTACCTTTCCTTCTACAGTTAAACTATTTTTATACAAAACAGTTCACCTTTCCACAGAAATTAAGAATAAAATAGAAGTGAAAAACCCTAAATATTTTGTACTGTCTCCCTCATATCTATATCTACAGATACAGATATCTAGATATATCATCTTATATATGTGATAGTAAAAAATAACAAAAAAGTCCTAAATAATGCAAATTCTCTGCAAAAGTGTTAACGAAACAGAGAAGGACCACAATGGCAATCAGTGGTATAATGAACAATTCTGTAGTCAGAGGCATGATTACACAAACTAGTCATGACAAAATTTTAGCTTAAAGTCCCCTGTAAAAACATCATCAATTCTAGAGACTGTCATCACATTAGGAGAATGACTAATATTCATGTTTGTAAGTGTAGATCCTTCTGTAAAGTCTCTGTGATCTGCCTCCCAATGGCATTTTTCTGAAACCCTCCCAGAAGCAAATGAAGAACTGAACCTATATTTAATATTTAAACATTTTTCTACTGCCTGGATTACTCCTTCATTCTTTAAGCACACATATACCCATTGGATTTTCATAGTGATTTTGCTCTAAGTTATTTAGTGGGTTTGAGCTCCTTGCATGCACTTACATTTTTTTTTTTTTTTTAGTTTTTAATTTTCTTACCAATTTGTAAGCTTCAAAATGATGAATAACACAATCCACTGACATAGCGACATATCAAAGGTTTCTCCAAAAGTGCTTAAGACATAAAATACAACTGAGTCCAGCAGAATTGCAAGAGAGACAAATATTATCCAAGTTTCATAAATGAGGAAGCCAAAGCAAAACATATGTGACAAGAGAAGCACAAGAACCTTAGTGGAGCAAGGAAGGAGCACAGTAAGCCCAGTACCCTGGATATCAGGAAAGCAGACATCAGCCTCTTTGGGGATCTTCTTGGTAGAGCGCCAAGTCCTCGAGGGGACAAAGGGGACAAAGTCCTCGAGGGGAGAAAGCCCCAAGAAAGTTCATAGATATTGAAGGATTGTCTCCTCTAAGCTCATGAGCAACACATTCCAACAAAGAGAAAGTCAGGTAAAAATGCCAGGAGGTCTGCATGGATGAACAAGGAGATCCTGGGCAAACTCAAATACAAAAAAGGAAACCTACAGAGGGTAGAAATAGGAACAGGTAGTCTGGTTGGAATACAGAGAGATTATCCAAGTAGCAAGGGTTCAGGTTAGGAAAATTAAAACCCTCTGAGTGTTAAATTGTGCCAGGGACATCAAGGTCAACAAGGAAAGCTTCTTGTACATGGCTGATAAAAGGAAGACTGGGGAAAATGTGATCCCTTTCCAGAAGGAAACAGGACACCTAGTTAACTCGGATATGGGGAAGGCTGAGATACTCAATAACTTTTTTGCCTCAGTCTTCATCAGAGAGTGCTGGGAGAATGAAGAACTGCTCACCGTGAGAGAATAGGTTTGAGACCAACTAAGGAACTTGAAGGTTCGAAAGTTCATGGGTCCAGATGAAATGCATCCAGAGGTCCTGAAGGAACTGGCAGATGAACTGACTAAGCCACTACCCATCACATTTGAGAAGTCATGGCAGTCCAGTGAAATTCCCACTGACTGGAATAGGGGAAAGATATCCTCCCTTTTTAAGAAGGGAAAGAAGGAAGGCTCAGAGAACTACAGCCTGGTCAGATTCACCTCTGTACCAAGTAAGGTTTTGGAGAAGATCCTCCTGGAAACTATGCTAAAGCACATGAAAAGTTATGAGAAGGCTGGAGGCAGATAAGGCTTCACTGTGGGCAAATAGTGCCTGATAAATATGGTGGCCTTTTATGAGAGAGTTACAGCAATGGTGGATGAGGAAAGAGGAATTGACAACATTTACCTGAATTACTGCAAAGCATTTTGCCCTAAAATTGTCTTTCATAATATCCTTGTCTCAAAACTAGAGAGACATTGATTTGATGGATGGACCACTTAGTGGATAAGGAATTAGCTATGGCAGCCAATGGTTCAATATCCAAGTGAAGACCAGCATTGAGTGGTGTTCCTTATGGGTTGGGATGGGGATGGGTGGCCCCCAGCATAGGGAGGACATGGACCAGCTGGAGGTCCAAAGGAGGCCACAAAGATGATCAGGGGGCTGGAGCACCTCTCCTATGGAGACAGGCTGAAGGAGTTGAGGTTGTTCAGACTGGAGAAGAGAAGGCTCCAGAAAAACCTTATACATCTTCCAGTACCTAAAGGGAGCCTCCAAGTGAGTTGGAGAGGGACTATTTACAGTTATATGTAGTGATAGGAAAAGAAATAATAGATTTAGACTGAAAGAGTGTAGATTTAGGTTAGATATTAGGAATACATTCTTCAATATGAATGTGATGCACTGGCACAAATTGTCCAGAGAAGCCACGGATTTCCCAGATTATTCTCAGTTGGAAGGGACGTAACAATGATCATCAAGTTCAGCTCTTGAGTGAATGGTCCATACAGGGACCAAACCCACAACCTTGGTGTTATTAGCACCATGCTCTAACCAATTGAGCTAAAGTCATAGATGCCCCAAGCCTTGAAGGTGTCCCTGCCCATGAGAGGAGGGGTTGGAACTTAAAGAGAATATATTTATATGCCCTGTAGTAAAGCAGGTGAGTCAAAAGCGGAGTTTCAGTCATCACTATGTCTTCCATTTCTTGACTGTATGTGAAGAAAAGAAACACAGAAGAAACAAAAGTCAAACCAACATTTGATTAATGAATAGTACAACTTCTACATTTTGGATGTCTTCCTAGATGGATGCTCCCAAAAGGGCCTGGGGCGGGGAGGAAAAATAGTGCAGATTCTTAGCAGAGAAGAGTTTAAAGCTTGTTTGATCCAATGAAGAAAGTGATTTTAAAAGCTATTTGTATAGGCAAGAAAAAAGTAACACATATACAGAGATAAATTTTTAAAACTGAAAAAAATTTGCAAGCATGCCTTTACAATATAACTGAAAATTTCCATCATTTTTATCATACTGACTTGCGTATATTCACGTGGTTTCAGTCTCACAGATGTTCTGGAGGCTAGGACATGTAATATGGCTCCATAGTTTTCTAACCAGAGAATATCCAAAATATATAACCAGGAAATCACTTGCAGTCTGTGTGGGGTTTGGCAGATGGTATTTCTAAAAATGCAAATATCCAATATGGAGGCAGTGGAGAAGACGGATTTCACAAGGGAACAGTGTAACTCTTTATATGGAGTGTAAACTTTACACAGTATTCCAATATAGAACTGGTGAGCACTGTTAAAAAAGTTTCCAATGAATATTCATTTCAGTTTATAAACATATTCTCTTCAACGGTTTCAATGCCCTCTTTGTGTTTGCTTACTGTGCATGTTCTAGCTATTGCATTTACTGGCAAGAACGTTTGTAGAAACAGCAAATTTTAAGCAAGTATTAGAGAATATATATGGATAATGAATTTTTCATTTGGAAATATAGGTGCTGGCACCAGAAATTCCTTCCAAACAAGTATCCTCATGCGTTCTGGAGAGGAATGTATATGATCTGCAAGACCGAAACTAACTTAGGTTGAATTAAGGTTGTTAAGTACTCACCATTACATGCACTAGCAGCGGTCAGATGAGACAAAAATAAGAAGGTAGAGAGTTTTTTGGATATGGAACTTGCATGTTATGGAAGAAAATCAGGAAAAGGGATAGTGTGAGACACTGGTTTCTGTTTGGATACCAGTCAATCTGACGCAGTTACAAGACAGGTACAGAGCAGAAGGGGTAGCTCTGCTGAGGGGCAACCTTCCAGCCACCCTGCTTAGGCTATGACCAAGTTTTTTCAGCTGTCAGAGCTGCACCAAGCATCACTCCCTTCACCCGGGAGCACAGTTTTGGGATAGAGCAGAAGAAAACCTGTTTCTGTCTGCTGAGGCAGTGTGCTGTGTCCCTGAGAGAGCAAAAACCACCACCCACGAGGCAGCTTGGGGCACGCTGCCCATCATTAGCAGCACAAAGGGTTTGCTTCTAGTTTTTGTGGTTGGTTGGAAAAACCCTGAGATGAGCAGAAACACTCTCGGTTCCTTATAGCTGAAGAATTTCTGCCACTGCCGTTCCTCAGCTGACAAGCCATGTAGCTTCTAGTTCTGAGGGCTTTTAAAGCTAAGTGATCAGTATGAAATACGAATAGAGGTAATATATATCAAATATGAAAATTATTTGAGCCAAAACTTGCTCACATGGGACCTGAATGACATGAAATCCTTGGTAATGATGGTTTAGTTACAGACAACAGTAAGCATGGAAAAGACCGGGCAGATTTCATATGATGGAACACTTTATGTTACATTGTATAGCCACAGTCCCCATCTTAATATACCATGAAAATATAAATCCAAGTTCCTAACTGATGCAAGCAATTACTGCTTCGTCAAGTTGATTTACAGTGGAATTGAAACATATCATTTGCCTGGCAATTCTACCATAAACAGACTGGGTTCTTTGCTTGTAAGACTAGTAGTTTTATAACCCATTAATATATTTACTAGGAAAAAAAGTTGACACAGAGCAGGCAGAAATGTATATTCTCCCATAAAATGTTTGTGAAGTTTAACAGAAATAGAAATTTTTCTAAAAGTTCTTTTACACAAATACCATGCTTAACTTTATGGACATGTACACACATCTCAAGCACACTACTCTATAAAACATTTTAATCACCTGATAGTGAGAATGTCAGACTTATTCAAGTTCTGCAGCATTTTAAGGTTGAGGGTTAAGTTTAATGTCTATTTCTTCTCTGTTCCTTTTAGCTCTAGTTTTTGTATGGCTTTTCAATTCATATTCTTTCAAAGAAAAATAATAGAACAGAGAAAAAAAGTTATCTTTGTCTGAATTGCTGGCTTTACTAAAGGGTCAGTTTCTTTCCAAGCTGTATCAAGCTCAGACAGCTTTCTGGCAATTTCAATTCAGCTGTGAACAGCCAAGATAATGCGAGATTATCCAAAAGATTCCTAAAATATTAGATAGGCCTGTATATATATTTCAGACTAAATATTTTCATTAATGCAATCACATGAAAGAAAAAAGGTCCCTAACACATATGAAAACCCAGATTTACACATTTTAGACTCTACTTATGAACCAATAAGCTGTATAGATTGGATTGCCTCTTTCTTAGTGGCTTACATGGGCTTTCTCCAGAAAAGCAGATTCCAGCTGCAGGGAGCTTACATCCCACATCTCACCAATAATGTCTCAGCGCACTGAAGGGTCTTGTTGCATCAAGAATCCAACGTCTCAGGTGAGATCCATGGCCACGTAGGTTTCCTAACTTGAGGTCATTATGCTAATTCCTTTCCAGAGTGCTAATTGTCCGTTTGTACTGAAGTTGTTGCTTCTTCCAAGTGCATAACAGAATTTCCATACAGATTTCTGTGTATCTGTAGTTAAACATTTCCTTTCTAAACTCTCACCGAAACTTTTGTGGAATTTTTCTTTACTTTGCATGCAAAGAATTAGCAATGATTGAACAAAATACTTGTCCTGCCTTTGTGTACACTGTTATTACAACTTTGGTGCAAAATCAGTCTCCATTCACTTCACTCATTCTCATATACTATTACATGAAGAAAATAATTAATTCATGAAGCCATGCTTCCAAGTTTTAATTTCCAGGCTATTTGGTTTTGCAACAGCAACACCTGAAGAAATGTCTAACTCAATGTACTCTGTGGCCCAGGTTCCTGGATTTCACTTACACCCTATTCTGATACCAGGTAAGACAGTGAGACTTGTGAGCTCTCATGGCAATGGAGCCACTGCTGTAGCTGTGCAACGGCTCCTGACTCCAAAGCACTCTGTCTCCTCTGCAGCAGTGGGAATTTAGGCTACTTGGCTGAGACACAAAGCCATAATGTCAAATTGCACACCTGAAACACAAGCAGATAAATGCACTGTACTTGGTTTTGAAATGCATTTTGTAAGGGACTAACAGGTAAAAAAAATCAAAATAATTTGGGGTCATAGGGTTTTTCTTTGTGAAACAGAACAAATTATCATTAGCTTTTCAGTCAGAGACATGAGTATCTGTGACACTGAGCACAGTTTAAAATTTTCAGCCCTACCTCACATCACAGTATTGGAACTGGAACAAAGCTTTTAGTACTTTTTTTTTCAAGAAATTTTTAAGGAAGAAGGGCTGATCAATGTGAGAAGTTGAATAATCAGTACTAGTGTGACTCATGTGCTGCTAATGCAGTAAAGAAGGTGGTAAAGAGTACTTATATTCCTTCCAACTTGATTCTCCTATGACTTACTGCACTTTTACTCTAAAATAGCACAGCTGGACTTTTTGTGAAGTTTCTCTTTTTATACTGCAACCAATAGTGTAATCCAAGTACAGATTTAAATGCCTTTCCTATGGATTCACACCATTAAAATAGAATTTGATAACTTACACTAGGAGTTTTCACTGTATTAAAGGCAGAATGTGTTTTCTTCCATCATTTTGAAAGGAAGTGTTTATGTCTTCCCATTTACAAAGTACAAAAGAGCACAATGGCTTTCATTTCTGAATGGATGAAGACAAGCCAAATATGAAACATCACTGACGTCTTGTTCCTCCTGCAGTTGAGGACAAATCACCTTGTAGGAATATGATCATACTCCAGAGAAAAGAATCCCTGATGTTTTCTCCCTAAAAGCCATAAGCAGAGATCTGGGTACAAGCAACTGTGAAACAGCAGAATATATGAAAGGTTGGAAAATGTAAGCACTACGCAGAAACAGAATACGCCACTTTTCACAGACCTAAGACCATATCACATTCTTATTTTCTTCCTGTGGGAGGTCAGTGTTTATACTGCAGATGTGCCTGCCAGGAAGAACATTTTTGCACTTGCTCTTCTTCCAGTTGCTAATCTGCACATCCATTTGCCTCTGCTTGAAGAATGGCCTGTCTGAGCATTTCCAACATTGTTGGCAGTAGACCTAAACATTTTCACAGAATCGTAGCATTTTGCAGGCACAGGATGGAAATTTTATCTTCCCCTGATTTGCCTTTCCCATAGTACCAGGATGTGGCTGCCTTCTATCCCGTCCTAGGTGCTAAACCGGCTTTTGGAAGCAGAGTCTGAAACTACAGGAATCTTGACAGTGGAGGTGTGCCCTGCTCTGACCAGGAAGCTGAGAGCCAACTTTCCCAAGTACTGCCTGGTAAAGTCACTGGGTCCCCTCGTGATTTCCAATTTTGCTATGCTGGCACCAAATAAGATTGTCCTCCTGCAGCTTCATGCTGGTGTGTCTAAAAATGCTCAAAAAGCCCTTAGCTAACCCTGGCAATAAGCTGAGAAGAAACATAGCACACAATACCTCATCATTTATTTTTGCAGTTGATAAGCCTGCCACAGTCTTGTCTTTGTCTTGGGTCAGGAAAACAGTAAAATAACTAAAAGGGAGTCCCCTTTTAAGGATATTTCCTAGAGGTATTTTATATACATTATTCTATGTGGTGCATTTTATCCCAAACTTAATCAGAGTGAATAAAAATGTGATAGGTCAAGATAGTCTCTCCAGATTTTCATGAGCTTGAAGTGAGGACAAAAAGAGCAAGGCCTTGGTGTGGGACTTATTCTCCCAAAAACACTATCAGATTTTAGGTTGTTTTGGTGGAGCTAATGAGTGTTGGGTGCTAGACAGACCCAAACCAACCTGTGTAGGTCTTTTCCCTTCATGCCTGCCTTATTAGGGGGGGGAACAAAAAAAAAAAAAAAAAAAAAAAAAAAAAAAAAAAAAGTAATAAAAAAGAGATGCATTAACTTCTCACCCTGGTTTCTGAGCATCTATGTGTGGCCAGAAACTGCTGCTGACTCTCTGGCCACGCTGCAGACAGCAAACTGCCCCTCCCATCCTCCAGCTGCACAGTCAGGAGTTTGATGGCACACACTGGCTTTCCTGAAGGATCCTGCAGACACTAAGCTGCTCTCAAAATAACGAAGATGTGTCCAAGGAGAGCCAAGGGGGTGAGTGAAAACGAGAACCTGCATGATGTGGTGTCTTGCTGCCGCTCTCCCGAGCCCTGCGGTTTGTGGGGAGATCGTAATGGAGCGCTTCCTGGTTTTCTAATGCCTATTTGGGGTTTGATTCTCACACATCCCAGGAGGTACAAGTGGAAGGAGGCATTGTGAGAGACTGCAGCCAAAACTCCATCTTGATAACATTTTTATGGGGGTGAAACTACAAAGAGCAACTCAACAGCTGCCAGCAGGGCTGTGTTAGCGTGAAAGAGTCGCCAGAAGCAGGCAAGTAACATTCATGCTGAAAATATGATTGATCACTTCTTCTTTCCCCTGTAACTCTGTCCTGGTACAAATCCAGTCTCGGTGAGAAGTGACTTCAACTCAGGACGAGTTCAGAGGCAGCTGCACTTATTTCCACTAAATCACTGGTTCACATACCAAGCCCGGGGCAAAGCTGGAGGATTGTGAATGGCATGTTGCCCTGGTCTGTGGTTTGCATGAAAGTGACAGAAGCAGACATTGGTCATTTTTTGAATTCCATCCAAAAGAAAAGTCAATTCATTTATGGGTGTGCCAAAAAGCTGAGGTAGTTAACTGATCACTATGTGCTTATAAAATACAGCATGCTGTTAATAAAGGTGACTTTACCTTGATTTCAAGAGGAGCTGAGCAATTTTCCTGACAGGTAACAGGCTGAATCTCTGTTCACCTTCCAATATACTGTCTCACTGTACATGCCTGTCTGATTAGCATTTACACTAAGACAAAGCAGCACCAGCACTGCTGAAGTTAAGGGTACTGAAATGATGTACAACCACATATGCCCTTAGTTTGACATGCTGATTTGTCCCAATTGCAGGTACACTGTATAACTTGCGTAAGAGCACATTTACGTAATTTGCTTAATTTAACATCTTGTTTGCATATTCAAATATCTAACAAAGAATTTGCCTCTGAGTAGGGTTTTTAGGGGGAAAAAAATTAGTGTAGAATCTGGAAAATATATTAAGACCTTTTTCTTAATTCTTTAAGTTCCCTGCTGCTAACAGGAATTAAGTATGGAAACAACATCTGTGTAATATTGTGAAGGATTTCAAAAGGGCTCCTCAAAAAGGGCTGACACAATCTTACTCCTTTTAGAAGAGGATATGAAATGAATTGCTTACTTTGGCTATTACATGCACTCCCTTCCCCCCAGCAGCAGAGCCAAGAACTAGTGGCACGTCTGAGAATTTTTTTTACGGGGAGTCCTTCAAATATTTTTGACTATTTGCAAAAAGATCTAAGAGAGGTCTCCTCCCATAAACATAACAAAGGAAATTGCTACACTAAAGCCCCACTTAAGTGAATGAATAATAGATTAATAGAAGCTTATGATTAATTATTTACGTCATTTTTACATATGACCCTGACAGCTGAAAAGGGTAAATGAGTAAAGCATGTATAGAAACTTTTAAAAAATCACAGGCACTTGTTAAACATTAATTAGTTATACAAAACTAATATTAGTAGGTATTAGACATAAACTGGTAACTATAATCAAGAAACATCATTTGACAGTAGGTAACACCTGTATCAGTGAAAATATAAATGGATGCTGCCCTGTCCCCCTTCCTGTGTAGAAAGTGAAGTTATTAGCCAGAACAGGTCATCTGCCCAAAGCCTTGTAACACTCCCCTTGAAAAGACAGATGCCTCCACTTTGGCGTATAAACCCAGGTATGTTTCCAGAGTAATTAATTAAAGCCTTAATGTAAGTATGGAGCTTTATTTGAGTTTAGCTCGGCTTTAAATATCATCTTGATGATACTTTCAGAACTTGCCTGGGCCTAATTGCATTTTTTTTTTGTAGCAACTCTGAGATTAGTCATGTGTGAACACACAAAAATAACATCTTTCTTCTACTTTCCAAAAACACTCTAATAGTTTTCAAGTGAGGAGTTCGCCTAAAAAGAGAAGATGTCTTTTTGAATTGAAAGACCACAGAATGATTTAGTATGAAGCTACATGTTACGTAAAGTCTCTTCCCTCCTTAGGGAAGGTAACCATGAAGTTCCCTTTGACTTGTAATTAGAATGACAGAACGCAGTGCTCTCTTTGAAGAAAAGGTATTTGCAAACTTTATGTATTTGAGCTAGGCAAAGAGTGCCTCTCCCCCACTTCAGGCACGGCCATGTCCATGACTTGCTACTCCCACATCTCTATCACAAATGAGCCGTGCTGCACCAAACCCCTGTTGAACTGCTACCTCCCAGCCACAATAAATACAGATATTTTGGGACGGAGAGACTTGCAGAGGGGACAATAGCATCCTATGGACTCAGACATAAGAGCAGTTTCTGCAATATATTATAGCACTTTTTCTGGTAAGTACTTCTAAACACGGACCTTATTTATCAGAAAACTGCCCTGATGGAAACTTGGCCTGGACATTCTTGCATTTAGATTTGGACCAATCTGTCCAATACAGTTCTTTAAATTTTCAGGGACCAGCCACTACCTAATACCAGGCACTGCTTAACTCTGGAAGAGTCACAGTGGTAAAGCTCTGTGTGCCCAGTAAGGCAAGGTTGCTGTACCCTGCTTCTCCATGCCTCTCCTTCAGTACCAGGCACTGGAGTCTGCCTTGCCCTTAACTTGCCAGCTTGGCAGGAACAGTGGAGTTCAGTGAAAAGATTATTTGTAGCAAGAATATTTCCATGCATCAAGCCAGAATCCAACAACACTCTTTCAAAATAAAGCTGTCTAGTAAAATCAACCAGCTGAAAGGCATTTTGCACAGTATCAAAAATGTAAATAGCATGGACAGTTGGCCTGTTCTTATACATTTGTATGTATACGTAGTCCCTGGGCAAACTCAAAACACACATGTACTTTATAAAATAAAACAGATGCATGTAAAATAGATTATAATAATTTTCTGTACAATTATGGTGTTATTGTTCCTGCATAACAGGAACCAATCGGGAAAGAGAAGGTGCCTGTATTCTTGTAATGGTGTTTTAAATCTCTGTGCTTACACTCATGAATTTCTTATTGATAGAGTCACCACTGAAGCCAGAAGGACTAGAGTCCTCCTGAATCAAGCAGAATCAAGCCCTTAATTTGTGCTTCAACAGAGTTCATTAGCTTCCAGTGTATTTAATCTCCACTATCTAAAAATTTCCCAATAGTACCACAAATACTTTATGAAAAATAAATATTTAGACAAGTGTGGAACCTATTTAACATTGATTTTTTTTTTCTTTTCATTACAACTCATCTAATGTCATAGGCTGATTAGATCAGCCCACATACACGTCAACAAGGCTCGCAATCATCTAATTTATCCTCAGGGTACTAACTTCTAAAATTGTAACATTTGGGAATTAAATGTAAATAAAATGCTTTCGATTTTCCAGTCAACATTCAACCCTTCATTTCAAAAGATAAAAGTAGTCTGAATGCTTAAAAAAAAATCATCACAGCACCAGCAGTATGATCAGAGGACTTTTTCTTCACTGGCATCAAGGACTTCAGAAGCAGCAGCCAAATCAGTCAGGGAAGCAGGGCAGAACGTCAGCTGTGCCTTTTATCCACCGAGCCTTTTAAGGGGACCGTGGTGCACTGCCATAAGCTGCATCCATAGTGCAGATGCATGTCCAGACACGATTGCAATCAGGTATCTGGAATAACTTTTCTACCAGCAGCCTATGAAAGACCAGCCAAGGAACCAGCCCCAAGACAGTGAGGGAGCAGACCTGCACCCAGCAGGGCAAGAGGATGACTGTGTGCCAGCCAAGCCTCCGTGGGGTGAGCAGCCACATCATCCGGGATGCTCCAAGCCTCGCTGGGAGACTGCGGTGCCTCCCCGACCAGGGGGTGGCTGCTGGCATCTTCTGCAGCAGGACAGTCCCGGGGATGGCTGCAGTTTGGAGGGGGTTGACCCACACGTGCCCCTCACAATGGCTTGTGCCTGCTTGGGGGAGGCTCTGAAACCGGCATCGCTCTCCTGAAATGATGATGCCTTTGGTTGAAAAGAAGAGGAAGTAAAGGGTCATGTAACGTGGAAAAACCTCCTCCGGGACCCTGAGGCAAAATGTGTTGGAGTCAGAAGCCTGGATAAAAAAGCCAAAGAAGCCTTTGAGCCCAGAAAAGGATTAAATGGATTTATTGGGTCCAAAGAAAAGCTAAGCAGAAACAAGGGGGGAAAATACACTGTCTCGGTCTCTTCAGCTCACTGCTATTCAAGAGAGAAGAAATATGAGTTACGATGAATTGGAAAAGGATTTTTCTGAACGTCTGAGAGGAGAAAGTATATTGTTCATGCTTATTTTATGTTGTCCAATAAGCCAGTCTGGGAAAGGAATAGCCATATAGATTCCTATATATTCCCAGGGAACAGAGAAAGGGAAACTGGGACATTGGTCAGGCTGCTTCAGCCACCCATTACAGGCTAGTGCTGGAGAAATAATTCTTTCAGATTACTTTGTCAGTGGTCATTTCCTGCCATGCAGGATTTGGGTAAAGGCTGTCTGTATCATGGCCATATTATTCAAGAACCACAGAACTGCTCAAACATGATTATGGCCACAGTGCTGCATGTGTTAATGAATGCCATATAAATAGCTTTGCTGCTTCACTTACAATCCCTGTGTTTCCTGAATATCAATCAAATGCCTATGATTCCCACTTCTTAGAAAATTCACCTTTGAAATGAGTGCTTACATGCAGGTGTTCTCTTTACTTATGTGTGTATTTAACTTCTACTTTTTTAATTCTCTACGTCTGCTTATCTGTAGGAGACACTTTAGTAACTGACGTGAATAATATTGATACCTAAGGGTGAACGGCAATTCATGACGAGTATTCAGTCTTTCAAAAGTAGGTGCTGAGACTGTGCATTTCTGCTCCTGCAATCATTTATTTGTAGGAAGAACAGCATAATATAGGCCTCTATTTCTGTTTAAATATAAGTTGAAGATAGGAAAAGATTAATAAAGAAAGACTTGCCACTCAGAACGTGTCATAAACAGAGTTCTGTAAGACAGCAGAAGTTGCTCTGTGGTCCTCAGTATGAGATGTCCAGTAAAATTTCCAGTCACTCCTATGGAGTATTTTCTTTATTTTTGTTTGTTTGTCTGTTTGTTTGTTTTCTCCAGAATATACATGGCATCATCATTTCTGCTGTGCTTTTATATTAGCTCAAATACTTAACTGGTATAAAACCCCATTTGTGTTTCTTTGAATATCTCTTTCTTGCCTTCTTTGGGCTCCTCTTTTAAAGCATGGGCAGAGACCTGTTTCTGAAGAAATGCGTTTCCACACATCTTTGTACACTCAGGGCCACGTTTGTTTGCAGCCATTTGCTGACATGCTGCATGGTCACATGCTTATTTCTTCATTTTCAACTTTATGTAATCCGTTTCTATAAGAATGAATATCTGGACCATGAACTCTCCTTTATCAAAGTATATATTTGTAGGCTGTGATATCTCTGGGTACACAGATACCTGATTAGGTAACGTGTTTGCATTTGGGCTATTCGTGTAGTTATTGAGCAGCAAGAGTCCCTGAAGCACCATAGCAGAGTGCCAAATTTGCTGAAGTCTGAGAACCCTTTATGGCTTCAGATAGCAACACTCTGGTTCCTGCTTGTGTGCAGAGCAGATAAATAAGTTATTGTACTGTTCTCCATCACCAGTCAAACAGAAATCATTTTGCCATTACACAGCTTTAGCAATAGGGAATCTTGCATCATATATGCATCAGGATTGCCTTAGGAACCTAAATGAGAATGGTTAAGTGTGAATAATACTTGAGTCTGATCCTCCTTTGCTTTTCCTCTAGTCCATGTGCTTAGACCTGTGAAAAATGGATATAAAAGGGTTCATACTTACTCCGCATATAGTATGCAAAGCCACATGTGTGTAGCATGGGAAACATATTCCCCTGGAATCACATCTGACTTCACCTGTGTGATTGACTCATTAAAAATGCAGTATTTTAAGAGCTTTAGTAACTAATTATTTTAGTTAAAAGATTTCCTTAAGTCCTGGTTTTTTGTTGGGTTTGTGTTTTCGTTATTTTTTTACCAGAGACAATCAACAATGGAAGAAAAAAACCTCAGCAAAGGTATTTTCTCTCACGCTGTGCTCCTCACGGACTTTCCCCGTTCCTTTTCACTCCACCTCAAAGGAATAATTAGCTTCTAAAAAAATGTTTTTAATTTTGGCTGGGAGAAGAGAGAGCATGTTCTTAATTAAGGAAGTGTTATTAAAATAAACTTTTCTAGGAAAATGTGCGTGCGGTAATATATATAACATAATTAGAAAAATAATTTCTTTTGTGTTTTTTTCAAAAATGGTTGACTGAAAAGTTGCCGCCCATCTCCAGTATCACCTCTATCTTCCCTTGCAAGTGGTGTCTTTCTGCTCTCATCCTCCTCTTGGCAATACTCACTTCTTTGGCTCTTTCTTTTCCTCAAAAAGCAGTTTCATAGCTTTTGCTATTTCAACTTAATTGTCTCTAAATTTTGCATCCAGAAAAAGTATGGATATTTTTTTTCGATCAGTATGTGTCTTCCAGCTTGTAGTCTTGCCTCTAACACTTTGCTGATCATATAATTTTTATGCCTCATCCTTCTCTTTGATTCTACTGCATCTGTTATAGCCGCATCCACAGGTACAGAAATTCCAGGGTTTTGGTGAAATGTGTGTCCTGCCTCACCTGTTTAGTCCCACCAGGCTTTCAGTCCAGAATCTCTGTGCTATCCTGAACTACTTTAAAACTGCTGGCATGCTGTTGGTTTTTCTTAACAGCTTCACCTTTGTGTTTATTTATTTTCTGAAGTCGGGACTTCTCATCAATAACTGGGGGTTGAAGTTTATAGAAATGTTATAATTTGTGCAAATCTTGTATTAGTTGGGCCCTGGGGAACCTTCAAACCACCCAGCAAATGGTGTGTTTCCTCCTGTAAAATGCAATTGAACTGTAACTCTTTTCTCTTGTGCTGTCTCATTAACTTCAAAATATTGCTTCATTCTCTGTGTCTGTGTTGGGCAGGTCTCTCTATAAAATGTTATCAAAAGGCATCAGTTTTTCCAATATTCTCTGACATACTGTCAGCATAACTGAGTGAGTTACATTATTCAAACCACAATGGTAAATGCTGCTCAGGTGAAAACAGCAAGCAAAGAGGCAGGTCATGTCATACCAAAAAAATTGTGAATGGTAGGGCTCCTTTCCTCAGAGATAAAAAGGCACAAGTCCTTATTTTTGCAGGCACTATACCTGGCAGTCTTTTGTTTCTAAAGTAGCTGTGCACTGATTCTGTGACTAATATCAGGGTTGGCTTGTTTGCTAATAATAGCCTCATTGAATAATAACATCGCTTCAGAGGAAGCAATGCAAATCCAAATATTAGCTTTAAGCTATTTGGACCTGTGATAACTTGAAATGAATGAGCTACTCTCTACTAATACATTTTGAAGACTGTCTACAAACGCCTTTTGCTTTTTTACTCCCTCTATAGAGCTGCATTTCAGTTACCATATTCCATTGTCTTCTATTGCACCACACAAGTATACTGTTATTTTTATCTCTTTTTTCTTCAATTGAAAACTTATTAAGCACACTGATAAACCTGTTTATATTAAGTTCAAACATGTTCTCAAGTCGGGTTTAAATAATCTGTGGTACACAGAAGTAAACAAAGGTTTTAGGTTAAAGTCACGGAGGAGATTGTTTCTGTAACATAATGATGTTGGGCACCTTGCCATCTACCACAATCCCAACTCCCGTCGTAGGGTGCAAAGCTGTGGTGCCTACGAGTGTGATTTACAGAGGGTGGATCAGGATGGGTGTTGTTGCTCATTTACTCACCAGGAAATGCTGAAGAGACAGGTCATACTTACATACCCTTCTCTCTTGGGTATTTTTCGGGCTACTTCTGCAGGCAGGGGCTACGGGTTGGATAAGTGGGTGTAGAGTTGTGCTGTAGGAGAAGTTGTAGCAGGTGTTTGATGCTGGAATTGAGGTATGCACCATAGTGTTGGGAACAAGGGCTGCAGTTCTGTACCTCTCCAAGGTGGTTGCACAGCTGCTGACTGAAGAAAACAGATTTTTTTCCAGAAGCATGGAATTGAGGGGGGCTCACTTCTCACTGCATGTGGCAAAGGCTAAACTGAAGAAACTGAAGCTGAAGCTAGGCCAGAGCAACAGCAGATAACAGTGGCACTGGCAACAAGAGATGCTTCACCAGGGGAAAATCATGCCTTACAAGTCTAATGGTCTTACAGATTTACAGAGTAACAAGAGTAGTCAGTGTCATCTTGTGCAAATCATTTGACACTGTTCCACCCTATATCCTTGTCTCCAAACTTGGGAGACATGGATTTGATGGATGATTACTGGCTTTGTAAGAAACTAGCTAGATGATTGCACTCAAACCATTGTGGTCAAAGGCTCAATGTCCAAGTGGAGATGAGAGAGGTGAGGTGCTCCTTAGGGGTTGGTGTTGGACAACTGCTCATTAAAATCTTTGTTAGTGACATGGGCAGTGCAACTGAGCGCACCCGTGAGAGGTTTCCTGATGACACCAAGCTGTCTGGTGAGGTCAACATGCTTGGAGGGGAAAGGATCCCATCTACAGGGACTTAGATAGACTTGAGAGCTGGGCCCATGTGAACCTCAGAAAGTTTGACAAGAAAAAGTGCAAGATCCCAAGCACAAATACAGGCAGGCTGGAGTACGGATTGAGAGCAGCCCTGAGCAGAAGGACTTAGAATAAGCTCAATGTGACCCAGCAACATGCATACACTACGCCCAGAAAGACAACTGTATCCTGGGTTGCATCCAAAGCTGTTTGGCCTGCAGGTTGAGGCAGGTGATTCTGCCCCTCTGTTCCACTCTCATGAGACACCACCTGGAGTACTCATCCAGCTCTGGGGCCCCCAGCATAAGAAGGACATGGACCTGTTGGAGGGAGTCCAGAGGGGGATCACACAGATGATCAGAGGGCTGGAGCAACACTCCTATCAGGCAGGTTGAGAGAGCTGGGATTGTTAAGCCTGGAGAAGAAAAGGCTCCAAGGGAGACTTTAGAGCACCTTCCAGTACCTAAAGGGGGTCTGCAAGAGAGCAGAAGAGGAACTTTTTACAGCAGCATGTAGTGATAGGATGAGGGATAATGGGCTTAACCTGAAAGAATTAGATTAGATACCGGGAATAAAAGCTTTCCTGTGAGGGTAAAGAGGCATTGGAACAGGTTTCACAGAGAAGTTTAGGATGTCCCATCCTTGAAAGTGTTCAAGGCCAGGTTGAGCCACCTCTGTGTAGTGGAAAGTGTCCCCAGCCATGGCAAAGGGTAGGAACTAGGTGATCTTTAAGATGCCTTCCAACCCAAACTATTCAGTGGTTCTATGATTTGCATGAGGAGATGTTGGTGTCTTGGCACAGTGCACTACTGCAGGCAATCAGGATGAGTGCTAAGATGAAGATTTATGCCCCTGATTGGCAGGTCAGGGTCAAAGGTAGGTAAATGTGTATAAACATATGAGACAAACTAAGATGTACGTGAATTTCTGTGTTGATTTGAGCATAAACTGTGAAAGAAGCCATGAAGTGAATGAAATGTCATGTTTAAAGAAGTATTAATACAGCAATTAAGTAGGGTAATGGGAAGGTTATAGAATTGGCATATGTTCTCATTTTGTTTTTATTTTATAGATAAGCAGAGGCAAGGCATATTATTTTATCTAAAGTGTGGTTAAAAAGGACTCTAAAAATTATATTAGACTGCCTAAACTTTATGTTTCATTTACTTCCAGGTATAATACTCTTCACTGTGTATAAACAAACATATTCTCTTTCTGAACTACCAGCTCAGCAAGCACAAAATGGCCTCTGAGATCTGGACATCCCCATACTTGATCTGGCCCATAATAAAAGTTCTGTTGTTATCCCCAACCCCTGCTATGCTGCAATTTGCATGCCAGTTTTGGATAAAGGTGTGCATTTAATGAGGGACTTGAACATGCAAATTTTGTTTTGTGCAAACAAAGGAGACTGTCAACTATACAAATAAATGTGTATGCAAATCCTTCTCATGCAGCAAAATGCTTTTGTTTTTGTCAGCAGTTTGCAAAATACAACAAAAAAGACAATTCTGCCTGTTGCTTGCAGTCAGTATCTCAGGAAGGCACTGTTATGGCTTCCCTCATTTGTTCCCAGTGCAAGGCTCAGCCTGCCCTAGCCATATAAAACTCCATTCAGAGAAAATGTACAGGGAGGAGTTTCCAGGAATCAGTTTATTGTCTTTTTTTCCTGATATTCTGCCAGACTATGCATGTGGGGAGGGATGCATGGAAACCTGAAGAGCAAGTGCAGTTAATCTCCTCCATGCTCTCTGCAGTCACTAAAGAGGTAGGTAGCCTCCTCCCTGGCCCAAGCAAGCATCACCATCTTCCCACAACGCAGCCTGGGGAATTCAGGGATGACTCCTGCAGACTCTGGCAGAAACTCTGCCCCTGGTGAGTGAATAGGGTGAGTGAATCAGCTGGCTGGTAGCTCAGGAGCCCAGGGGCCCAACTGGGAACATTGCTCATGCTCCCTCCCAGTCCTGTGATCCCCACCCACAAAAAAAGAGGGGTCCCAGGTAACAGCACCCTGCTGGTTTGCAGTGGTCTGTGGGGCAGATGAAGACTTTAACACTTGAGCTGGGCTTGTTTTTGAAAATTTATCCATTGCACTTGAAGAAAATACATTCTCAAAGTTGCTTGTAAGAGTCAAGAGTCATTAAAATATGTAAATGGTAAAATTGTACATGGATAATAGTCTGATTACCATTTCAGTGACAGATGTTCTCACACAGAACCAGATTTTCAAAGGAGATCCGGGTTAAATTTTCAAGTATTCAACCCCACATCTGGAGCTGAATTTTCAGATGAGCCCACCTCTTGCTGAGGCACTAAGTGGGCAATTCTCTGTAAAGCCCTCGACATGTAATTCCTGTTGTGGTTTTAGTCACTCTTTTTTTTTTTTGGTTGCAAAAGAAAAGTTGCAAGCAACTGAACTTGTTTGAATATCTGGCCCCGGTTTTCAATGCTGAAAACTCATGGAAATCCAGCTTCTCACATGGGCCTGAGCCCCACAAGCACAAGATCATTGAATCAAAGAATGTTTTGGATTGGAAGGGACCATAAAGACCATCTAGTTTCAAACTCCTGCCAAGGGCAGTGATGATACTCACTAGATTAAGTTGCTCAGGGCCCTGTTCAACCTGACTGTGAACACTTCCAGGGATGAGGCATCTACAACATCTCAGGGCAACCAGTTCCAGTACCATGGATGAACGTTCCATGCACCTACTTCAGAGGGGTTTGTCAGGGACCTCTGTACAACTCAGTGGATTTCCTTGTCCTACTAAGGGCAGTTGGTAATGGCCTGCTACACCTCATGCTATGCATCAGTCCCTCTGGAACACCAAGAGAAGCCAAACACTGGTGCAATGCACATTAGGTGCCAGGATCTCATCTTAGCCACAGTAGTTCACTATTGAAACTACTATCAAAGTCATGGAAAACTAAGTGTGACTGGGAACTGGCTTTCAATATGCATGTACACATTGTCCAAAACATGACAGAACCTCCATCAGTCTCCTTACAAAATTTCAGATTAAAAAAAGGAGCTTGCAATGACAGCTACCTTCAGGAAGAGCATCACCATTTGACTTGAGCACTGTGCAGCGCTCACATCTAAGGCATTTCCATCCTGCTGAAGTTACTACAGAGGGAAGGTGGCACTGCTTAGCAGAGCTACTGCTGAGCACCTTTGCAAAGAGGATTGTATCACTAAATTGCACAGCATGAAGCTATGACAGCTGAAACACATCTAAGAATAAATACCATCATCGTGATGCTGCATCGGGGAGATGCTGCGAGGAGGGGCATGGAGAAGTCAGGGAGAAGCTCCCAGAGGACACCCCAGCAGGGTCTGGCACTGCCATCTGCACCATCAGCTCACATGGTGGAATTGCCACCTATAGAAAAAAAATTATATGCTTTTCTGCCACGAAAAATAGGCATTTTTTATCAATGTATGTAAATTGCTTTAAGAGGGGGAAACATGTTCAAGTATGATGACTCATTTTGCGTTCATATCTAAGAGTATACAACTAATATTGAAACTTAAGAAGCCGTTCTTGCACATTTGGTTTATTATGTGTTCAGATTCTAGAGCGTATGAAACACTTTCATAATCACTTATTGTGTGACTTGGATTTCCTTATTGCTGGGAGATAAAACTCACCCACTCCATTCACCCAGTGCCGTGTCTTGTACGAGTGACCTTCACAGTTCACTCATAATAATGCTAAATTAGTATTCTGGGGGTGGCAATTCCCCCACCATTCAGCTGCAGAGACCCTTTTTTTTTCATTGTAACTTAAGCAAATCCCAGCAACTGATTTCCAAAGCCTGTGACATCTTTTAACTAACATTTATTTCAAAGTGGTATATCAATGGGGAAAAAAAATTAGTTTTGGTAGGCATCCCCACAAAGTCCCTGTGTTTTATCACC
>VXAU01002491.1:267517-321918 GCA_013399695.1 Formicarius rufipectus | reverse complement strand
CCTAATTTTAAAAGTGAGGCATGTGTGTTTTCTACAAGAAAATCAACAAGCTTTATTACTGCAGGATTATGACTGTCCTTGCTCACCATTTGTAGAAGGTTTTTTAATCTCACATTTCATGAATTTTTCACCCAGGGTTGTCTATCAAGAAGTTTCATGTTGGAGGGATTTCATTTTGAAAGTCTGCACTCATAACCCTTTATTATGCCATGATAGCAGAAGAAAATGTATTCTATAAATGCTACCCAAACCTCGTGGCAGGATACTTGGCAGTGTAGAGAGCTGGCTAGTACCTGATGGCTAACATCTGAATAATGTTGATAGATTCCATAAAATGTGACATTAATACAAACCTTCATGACAAGCTGCTAGAGGAAGCAGCCTGAAATTTGGCTACCCTAGCTTAAGCTCATTCTTACAGTTGGGAGTCAATGACAGGGAAGTAGGAGCTAATTAAGATGTGGGATGGGGAGAGATTAGAAAATTATTTTTAAATACTGAAAGATAGGTAATTAGTGAAATGGTGTCTAATTGTCAGAATTATATGCAAGTATCAATGAGAATCTCTTCCTTTATTCTTAACTAAATGCAAACATTTCTTGTGTTGGTAATAATTACTAGCTGTCCTTTATCACTCTTACTTTTGCCAATGAACAACTATTTCCATTAAAAGCTAAATCAAAGCAAGAAGATATATTTAGCATTTCTAGGTGTGGGGAGGCTAAGAATCACTGTCACCTGCAGTGAGAGCAGTTTCATGCTCTGCATCTAACTCCTGAGAAAGGTCCATCCCTGGTGTTCACAGATCTCCTATTTTGGTTAGAAATTTTCTTTGGTGGTGCATTTCTCAGTGTTGTTAAAGGTTGTGATGGAAGCAGGCAAATAAAAAAAAAATTTTTTTTCAACTAGCTAGAGACATTCCTAAAAGAGACTGTGCAGTAAAATCAGGTTTTAGTCTAAGTAATCCCAAATGTCTTGATGACTGTGGACTGATTTTTTACTTTTTTTTACCAGCACTTTTTCCCTATAATTTTCCTATGAATTCAAACTCACAGAATGTATTCCACTTTATTCATCTATCCATTAGGAAGCCCAGACAAAAGTTGCTATTACATTTTATAATTGTTTCTGAGGATTAAGCATGCAAAATATCTATAATATATATTCTTTCCTAAGGAGAAATCTCTGCATCCCAGCTAAAATGACTCCCCTGGGAGCCTGATGACGATCAGGTCACCTATAACTCTGCTCAGCAAAGATTCATCCTGGTTAACAAGTCTCTATAAAATGTGCTGTTTGTTGCTGAGACTGCTGTCAAATTACATGATGCTTTTCCTCTTTGTCCAAGCAGTTCAATTTGAGAAACATTTGATCATTCTCTGTCAGGCAGCATCAGGTTCATTCAGAGAAAACTCATTCTGATTGACAGTAATCTGGGGAGTCACTGTTTGATCAGAAATATACTTTCTTCAAAACACACGTTTAGGTGGAAAGGGTTTACCAGATGTCACCGCATAATCAATGGCTTCCCATGGAGGAGCTACGTGAGACAACCAGAGGCTCTGGCAGAGAGCAGATGATGGCTGTTCCTCTACAGCTGGGGCATCTCCATCTGGAAGTGCTCAGCACTGCTGTGCAGGAGGTGATCCCATAGGAAATCACATCTTTTCCTACCCATGAGAAGACCACAAAGTCACCACATATATGAACTTCAGTTATCAGCATCTGCTTGCATTTTCCTCACATGCTGATATTATACTTCAGAGAGCTCTGGAAATGGGATTAATCTGCTAGGAATGTCAGAATGAGGGAAAAAGCTGGGGTCACACTGAGACATGTTTCAGTCAGCTCTTGCAACATCAGGAGCATGAATTTGCACACATGCCACCATCAGGATTTTTTGTTAGAAACAAACCCTGGGGTGAAGGCAGTGTTGTTGGTTCAGAGAAGAGGGAAGACAACCAGGTACCCACAGAAGGAGTCACGCCAAAGTGCTGCTGACACTGTTGAGGCCATTTTTGCCTCATTTCTTTCTTTTATCTGAGGCCTGCCACCAACAGGCAAAGGGCAGAGGGCTGGCAGGACATTCCAGACATGGTGAGCACCGACGCGGGTGGGACTGGAGACCTCTTCTTTCCTGATCCCAAGGTGTTGAGCTGCGTGTTTCTCTTCCTCTTCTGCTTATTTGCACCAGCCATAAAATATTGATAGGGCTTATTTAGCTCTTAGTCATGTTGTGAGCATTATTTTATGAGTGTGTAACAGTGCTTTGAAAACCCAGTATTCTCTGAATTACTGTTTTAATGCTGTTCTAGAGATCAACGACACTGATAAGCTGGGTTGCCTTCTCGTTAAGTCATAGGTTTGACCATCACACATCAGGGAGAGCAGCAAGCTTTCCTCTTGCTCATGCCATCACCAGTGCAAGAGGCTTATCTGTATTTGCTGAATCATCTGCTGGAGCTGCCTAATCAGTGTATGTGCTGTGGATACTATTTCCAGTGAAAATAACTGCCCGTGAGGCCACACCTCACACTTCTAGTGAGATAAGTGGTTAACCATTGTCTCAGCTAAAGATTGACACTAAGCTGATAAAGGCACTAAGCTAACTGATCAGTACTCCATTAACTCCCTACACGCCAATCAATCGGGGAGTTTTACAAGCTGACCAGAAAGTAAGGCGCCCTGAAATGGTGGGCAGGACTCTCCAGCTGTTCCCAAGTGTTTAGTGAGCAAATCTTCCACTGTCAGTGTACACACTACGCCAGCTTCAAAGCTTGACACTCATATGTTTCAACTAGCTTTGTAGGCACCTACAACCAAACCTTTACCTTGGCTGTACATATCCCTTCAAGCACACTGAACAACCATCCTCCAAAAAAATCCCCATGCTCCAGAAAAATCCCCATCCTCTGGTCCATGAGAATGCACTTTGCACTCTTCTTGTCTCCTCTTTTTTTCTTTACTGCAAGAAAAACACGGGTTAATCCAACAGGGAAGGAGCACCACGGTGGACAAGACACAATTATCCCTACCCAGAGGAGTTGTGCAAGTCCTCAAGATTCCTCTCATGTTGTCCAAAATGAAAATGTGGCACTACTGGCTTTTCATCTCTCCAGGTGTTCCACCCATGCTGCTGTATCGCTGGTGGGATGGAGACACTACTGTCTAAAGAGCCTGCAGAACCTTGTTGAATCTCATTTGCTCTCAAGTAAATCCAGCTAAAACTTTGGGAACGGGTGGGTTAGAGGTCTGTGGTCTTAGAGATGACTCAGATGCAATTGTCAGGCTAGTTTGCTGTCTTTTTGGAAAATCATGGGCTGAGTGGAGACAAATCCTCTAATCCAAGAGTTGTTTTTTTCAGGTAGGACTGAGGCACATTACCTGGATAACATTAAAAAAAACCCAAAACAAAACAAAAAACAAACAAAACCCACAAACAAACAAAAAACACAAACAAAAACAAACAAAAACACAAACACAAACAAACAAAAACAAAACAGTGCTACAGGGAAATCTTTGAAAGTCAAGTTCAGTCTCTAGATTGAAGCTTTCTTCCTGAAAAACTTCCAGTCTTTGCTCTATAACCTGCTGAAGCGTGGATGGGGGGCAAATAACAGGTTTCAGTTTCTCAAACTATTCATCCAGAGTTCTATACAGGGCCCCAAACATACAGTGTACAACTTTGGCTGCTTAAAATATAGTACTTTTTATCCCCCAGCAGACTTAAGAGCCAGAGAAACTACCTTGTATATATTATAACAGACTTGCTTGTAGGAAGTCATCAACTGCAGAGAAGAAATATTTGATAGCTCCATCCTGTTGAGTAATCAACATCTTGCCCTTGGACTACATCCTAACATTTACAGTGTGCCTCTGCAAAACATACTCTGCAAAGGTATCCCTGACTCTCTGCATTTGCTGTTCACAGATTGTTATCATCTTTCCGGTGGGTGAAATCCTACTGAATCTTTCACACCCCAGGAGATAGGGCAAGATTTTTTGAACTGACCTGCAAAATAAGGAGTTCATCACCAGAGCAATTATGGTTTATTGTTTCAGTTGGTAAATGTTTAAACAGCCGTCTCTTAAGAACATATCATAAAATGTGACTTGCACAAAAACTGTAAATAAATAGAAATAATTGCTTGTGCTACAAGATCCATCTGGGTTTGGTTTCAGTTCCTCGTATAGTTGCAAACTTTCTGTGCATCTGTGAGCAAACCAATTAATCTTCCCTGTATCTCATTTCCCTTTCAATGCGATGAGCAAAGTACCTTCCCCATCCAGAGGATGAGTTCTGTAGCTCAACAGAGCCCCAACACACCTACGCCCTTACTCCCTGCCCCAAGGAGGACTTTAGCAGGATCACAGTAAATTGCAGTGATTTTACATATTCCCAACCCCATGGGCTTAATGTGATTTTTAAAATGAGAACTATTTTCTAGTCAACTTCTGGTTTCGTTGTTACCCATTCACAGCAAAGATCCCAGAAAGGGTTTAAGTTAACAGGACCTTTTTTTCACAGTCAGATACCCCACTCTCTTTTAACACTAATGCTGTCCAAAGGAGCCCAGGAGAACCTCAAAAGCCAGGATTTACATGAGGGCTGTTTCCATTGCTCTTGAAACAAGAACAATCAGATTAGTGTTTTGGTGATTTTTTTATCCTTGCTCGCTCAGTTGACACTGGCAATCCTGCAGCACTGGCAGTTGGAAGGAGTGCTTGTTTGCCACCCGTTGTTCTTACATCTAACCATCTTCCCATAATTAAAGTGCTGGAGCTCCTTCCCCCACTTCCCCACCCTCTTCTAGGATGCCTCTGAAAAACCTTTATGTCTCAACAGGGAGACACAATAAAGCCTCATGCTTGTGTTTTTCTGCATGCTTTTTCCTGCTGAGCTGGTAATCTTGTCATCTGCATAGGAAAAAAAAATTCATTTTCAAGGAGAATGAAAAAATGGATCTCTGCAATTATGAGGGACTCACCTCTCTGTGCTTCACTGGTACCTTCAGTATCATGACAGTGGCTACCTAGCAACCATTCCTTTCTACTCAAGCCAGCTTTGTATTTCTACTGGTATGGGAGAAATAATTTTATGGCCATAAAAGTATTAATTTACTTGGACATGATAAACTTTCCTTCAGAGAATATAAAACACTCTTTCAGCAGCAGCTTGAAGAAGCACCAGCAGCTTGTTTGTCGGCACGGCAGCTGTACCTGTTTAACCTCACTACTGAGACATGCTTCTTGTCAGGTTAGAGTGTGCAAAAAGTACTTGCTGTAAAAAGGAAAAACCAAACCAAAACTAAAACCACTCCCCCTAAATCCCTTAAAAACAAGACCTTAAGGCTTTACAGGAGCAAGTCCTCTTCCTGATAATGCGCAGGAGCAATTAAGCCCCACCAGTGGGTGGTTTCTGGGTTTTCCTTAACATAAGCTTTAAATGTATGTACTTAATGACAGTTACTTATTGCCTAGAAGACAGGGTGGAGTTAAATGTGCTTAAGATTTGTAGACAGAGGCAATCTAAGACAATAAAGTTCCTCTGCCTCCCTTCTGTCTGAAGGCAGAGTTAGATTAACCTTATAAAGCTATGTAATTGTTCTGGGTTTTTTTTATATTTTAGATCACTGCCCTCTCTTTCTGCCATCCCTCCTCCCTCCTCGCCATCTATGAAGAGCAAAATTAAGCAGAAGGAGTAAATCACTGCATGGAGCTTACCTAACCCATCCCTCTTGCAGCTGACAAGAAGTAAAGCCTAGTAAATAGAGTCCCTGTTCATTTTCACATGGTAACAGCTTTGTCAATTCATAGGACCCTTCCAAAAATGTTTAAATACAGTTCTATACTCTTCACAGTTGCCCTTCTGCTCCAAAGTGTAGCCTTGTCACAGTGCTCCTGTCCTGGGCTTTCTTCCAGCCTTCAGAATGGTGTATAAAGTTTTTATCCCTTTCAGCATTACTTATTTAGTATTATCCCACTAACTTTGAAGTTTTCAGGATATGTATTAATAAATTAATAAATCTTCCCAAAGGTTCCATGGAGTATCAGACTGTTCCTGGTCTAATTTCCTATGCAAGGAACAAGGCACTGTATTTAGTACTGTAGAGTATTGTGAAAATTTCCTGATTCCAGTGGAACTGGATACGGAATAAAAGGATTTTGTAGAAGCAGACAAAGTATTTGGCCAACAGTTAGAAAGACTTAAACACAACCAACCAGTGGTGAAATTAAAGGAAGGAGGGGAAAAGTGTTTCTGTAAAAGTAAGCGTGTTAACAAACAGAGATTGAAAAAAAATAGAGCAATTGGATAGAGTATTGCAGAGTAAGATGGACAGTCAGTATTTTTGAATATCAGGCTACTCATCACAGATGTTAGAGGTGTGAGCTCCACTTCAGGGCCCCACAGAAGCTAACGATTCTGTAGGAGGTTCATACTTAACAAACACATACAAAAAGAAGTGACTAAGTGAAATGCAGCCCCAGGTTAAGTGCTTGGACCCTTGAGACGCTCCAAGTAGGATCCTAAACAGGTGTCACTTTGGGTAGTCACAGAAAAGAAACTGAGCTGTGAGAGGAGGGCCACTCTGCTGACGTCTCAGTCACCCTAGGTGAAGATTTAAGGAGTCACTTCTATTCACCCAAAATCCACAGATCAGTGGACATATGGATTATGGTACCTATAGGTAACTTTTTTCTTCATTTCATATTGTTTGAAGGACTACATGCAATCTTAAAATAATGAGTTAGATCTCAGGTCTTCACCACAAAATCCTTAGTCATGTAATATCGATTCCTGTCTGCTTTATGCTATGCATCTGGATTACATCATTGGAAATCCTGTTTTAAAACAAAGGATGTGCCAATGAGTCACCCAAAATCTCCTGAGGTTCTGACTGCTTGAGACAGTGAAGTATGGCTTCCTGTTGGAAGGCACTGAACCCACAGGTCTGGTTGACTTTAAATTGGACAGAGACAGCACCAGCAGAAACTTAAAACACAGCAGCTGCAGCTGGTTTCTTTGTGAGGTGCCCATCCTTTCAACACTTGAGACCCTCCCTGAGAAGTTGTAAAAATCCAGGTGAACATTGAAAATACATTTGTTTGTTTGTTGACAGAAGGAGTTGAAGTCCATTTAAATCCTGCTGTAGGCACCAAGTTCTTGATCAAGACCTGTCTTTGACAACTGATCTTATTGTGCCAAACATGTCCCTATTTCAAACCTGCAAACGTCCATGAAGCTGTGTAACAAACTACGGTTCAATTTCTTCAACAAGTTCTGCAAAGGAGAGCAGTGTCTTACCTTCACCACCCTTCCTGCTGTTATTAGATCTTTTATTAAATATGTTGGATGGAAAAAGGCAAATTCTCAAGCAAAGAGAAAGTTCAAGTTTAGCAGGTGTTGTATTCAACGTCTGTTAAACTGGGATGATACCACTTGCCTAACCCAAAGAAAAGCTAAAGTTTGCAAAGGGTTCTGCAGATGTCAGAAGAATTACAACAATCATTAATTAGGAAAAGATCATTCAATTTAGTCTCTGATTCTAGGCAGATTTCATCCTCCACCCTTTCTATTACAGCCGTTGAATTGCAATTTCATTATCTTCATTGACTGCAGTTTTGAAGTAATGGGAAAAGTTCACAATTAAGGTTTTGAGGGGTCTTCCTGTTATCAAGGGTTCCTATTAACTACATTGAATTGATTTAGGCCTACTAGTTTATCAAAAGAGCATTATCCTATTCTTAAGCTTTCAATGGAAAGCAGCAACTATCTCAGTTAATTACTCTTTCCTTGCTGGTACCCCAGAGCAAGCAAATGTCCCACGGTTCAAAGTAATCAGTAATGGCTGGGAATGAATACATATGTACGGTCCTGCTAACTAGTAAGGTTAATTGGGAAAACTGGTAGGAGTGTGAGTTGTAAAATAAGTGAATTTTCTTCACAAAAGAAGATGAAGTTTCCAGCTTACTGAAAACATTCACATCTTTTACTTGGCGTTTATATAAAAACCAGGTTATGAAAGATCCCCAAATGACATAACCATGTAACCTCTGAGTCAGCACATGAATGCATCAAATGCAATCAAACCCAGTTTTTACAGGATGTTGGCCATTTTTAATATCCAAGTGTAATGCAAATTCCATAAGCAACCCTGTGCAGGGACCATAGGAGTTCACCTGCCCACAGATCCTGCTTGCCCTCACCTTGGGCAGCTGTACTGTCCTTGTCCTCAAGATCTTCTGTGTCATTTCATGAATAACTCACCTATTTCCCAACAGCCACCCAAGGCTATTGCAAGGTGATAATACAGCAGGAGTAGAGAGGGTGAGTTTGTCCTGGCCATGCTGCTGTAGAGGCATATCTAGCTACAGGGGGATAAAGGAGCTGTTGTTTTCCTCCTGATGTGAGGGGGTGCTGATACCCTTCACTGCAGGTGGATGGAAGAAACTCATCCCAAAATGGGAGAGATGAACTGGACCAAAGGAATGGGAATAAGAGGACAAAGGAAGTTGGATGTAGGGAGAGGTATGAGGGGGAATGATCTGTTTTGCCTCACACGGTTTTGAATCCAAGCCAGACAAAGCAGAAATCTTTTTGAACAATATTTCAGCAAATTTTTCCAGATTCTTAAGAGATTTCTAATAAAATAGTCCTGTCAACTTCAGCGAATTTTTGATTTATGCTGACTAGGGATTTATCCTGCTATTGGGGCATTTCTAAACTACCTATAATTTTGTTATACTAGCAAGTCAGAGTTATTCTGATGTATGTATTATTGGTTAATATGGACTGTCATCAACCCTTCAGTCAGCTGGCCATGATTCATGAAAGAAAATCACTTCTAATTAAACATTCATCTAATTATTCTTGCCAGAAACAAATGAAATATGCAACCAATATGTTCCATAACAGCTTCAGAAGGGTACCACTAGGATTTGTGAAGCCAGATGATTGAATGCATGGGGAAGCTTTTCAGCACATGTTACATGAGAAAATGATCCATTCCTACCTTTTAACTGTCTTCTGAACATTTCAAGCAAGTATTTAATGTCAGACTAGATTTTGGAGCAAGGCACATTAATGACTACAGTAATTACTCTTTGGGAGAACAGATTTGAGTGACAACACTTTCTCTAACCTCCAGGGTCTTACTTTCCTATGAACAGCTTAACATTTAAACAAACTGATTTCTCAACGTTTTACACAAAAAAAAAAAAAAAAAAAATCCCTGCAGAGGCTCACATAGCTATTTTTCTGTATTTAATTAAATATGCTCTAGCATAATATTTTTCTTTGGTGTGTCAGTGTATTGCCAGTCTGTTTCACACATGCATCTCAGTCGTAGGATGTCGACCCCTTACAGAATGACTTCAAAATATCTAAGAGCTTATCATTCCACTCTATGTCTGAGAGTATAAATCTATTTACCAAGTGCCTGAAATAGTTTTGTGAGTGAGTCCTGCAAATCTCTTTCTTGTCTTACAAAGTCTTGACTATGCAGCAGCTAAAGATTTTCTTCCTGATGTGTAGACACATGTTGCAAATTGGCTATATATGTTAGATTGCAATCAGTTGAATTTCCCTAGTATTAAAAGCTACCTAACTGAAAGGAGAAACAGAAATGAGGTTTAGCAACATTTGTCTCATCAGAAAGGTAAATGTATAAGGTCATCTTTTAATTTCATTTTTCAGCATAATCCAATAACCATTAACAAGTTGGTTGCTAAAAGAGATATTGTGCCTTCATTAAAACAAAAGTAGTAGCATTAAATTCTCAATAGATGTTCACAAGTGTAATAAAATAATTTCTGTTAAGAAACCTTCGCCTTCTGAGTCTGAGAAAAAAAGAATGGAGATTCAGCAGGTTGTTTCTGACGTCATCACATCTGCAGGTTATCAGGTTCTAGCATGGTACTTCTCTGTAATTATTTATTAAAAGACCTAAAATGAATGTTTCAAAAGGATTTTGCAGAGCAGTTGGAGTTTGGGTTTGTTTCTCATATCCTGCCACCACTTTCATGTGCAATTTAGAACCACACTGGCTGAAGCAAGCAGGTGATGATCTCCCTTTGAAATCAAGACTTACAGATGTTTCTTATGAAATCGGTGGGGAGTAGACTTCTAAGAAACTTCAAAAATCTAGCCTCTCTGCTCTCTAGAATAATCTCTGATGGCTTGGGAGTTAGATGTAATTGATCGTATCTTGGAATTTCTTGAGATCAGCTTGGCTTTTCATAAATATCTTGCTGTTCCAAGGATTTCTTTCAGTAAACATAGAATAATCCTGTTTTTCACCGAAAGAGTTATATTTTGAACTCATAAAACTGGTTGTTAGATGATATTTTGATGCCAAAGACAATTTGTTCCATATTTACTAGAAATAGGTAATTCAGTAAGACAAAAAACTGTAGTTGAGAACAATTATTGGAGTCAAGATGTTGAATTGGTAGGGATGCCATTGTTGTTTTAGAAGAGCTAAATACTTGTTCTCTGTGGTTCATGACAATTGTGTCAAGATCTAGACTCAACACTCCCCTCTCCAAGAGCAGTCACAGTACAGCCAGCCCTTCATTAATGTACCTTTATATTACAGGAATGTTTTATGACTGTTGAATGCCACCACCTTTCCTTTTTCTCATTCTAAAAATACAGGCAATTTATTTTTCCATTTTCCTATTCAGAGATTACCACTGTACTTAATCCACAAATCATGTCTGTTTTAGCACATTGACCAGATTAGTCATCAAAGACTCAGATACGTAGTCATCCTTGTCTCTTGGTTTCCTTATTACCATTTTATTAGCTGCAAATTTCTACAAAACCACACAGACTTCCTTTCCAAATCTGACTACCACTCCTCCTGTAAGTCAGAAGAGTATTTTAGCAAGCTGTGGCCACAGAAGAAAGGCAATTAAGAAATTACCACTGTGGCTGCATCCTTCTGTGATTTCCAGCAAGTGCCACAGTAGCAGTACAACATCTCATACAGCACCCAAAACAGCGAGAAGCTGAGGAAGCATCAAGTCAGTAAAACTGCAGCAGAGGGATGTACTGAGACACTGGTGGTGCAGGGTGTCTGGGAGAGCTGCCCCACACCATTGCTCACACAGCCAAAGCACCCAATTTCCTTCTCCTGCTGCCTCCTGAAGCTCCCAGAGGCATGACACGCATTTTCCCATGGGAGATTTCTGCTTCCACTTGTGAGGCAAAACCTTAGCATTGAACCTGTGACTCATTCCTCATACAGCAAGCACAGCACTCTCTCCTCCCCTTGCACCATCAGCCCTCCTCACAGCACCTCCAGCCCTGGCTTCAGACCTCAGGGGACCAGGGCTCCCTCCAAGGGTGTTGAGTCTCGTGAGATGGACAAATTTAAAACCATGCCCTTTGCTTACATATTTCAAGTAGACAGGGCTCTACTTAGCTGTGAGGGGTTTTTAAACAAGCCCTTTTGATGTGCCTGTGTGCTTTTCAAAGGGTGCAAGCTCTTAACTGTAGATTTTTGCTTCTATTCCAGGGACCAGTTGGCTAAATATTCAAATTGCAGTATGTAAACATATGGTCATCTACATTCTTTATCACATGTAGCTGAGAGTCCACTGAGCACTAAGACTTACTTATGCTAACTGTTCATTTTACATTGTTTTTAATACTGCAAAATAAGGATTTAAATTTGTTTGCAGACAGAAAGCAAATTATTTTTATGTTGTGCTGCCAGAGTAAAATTTTGCTGCATGCAGCTTTCCTCTTTTTTTTCTCAGAAGCTATCTAAAAATAAATGTACACCTGCCTTGTCTCTGTAAACCATCCAGTAACTAAAACTAAACACGTATACAGCATTCTGATAAAGTGAAGCCTACTCAGGGAACTTCACATGCAATGCCTTTGCCAACAGTCTTACTTGCTTCCCACATCAGAGATCTTAGACCATCCTAGTCCAAGCTTCCCTCCAGAAACACCTTTGATATAACATGCTGTAACTTTTGGTCAGCCCTGAAGCCAGCAGTCAGACTTGATGGTCATTGTAAACCTCCGCAAACTGAAACATTCTGCCCTATCCTATTCTAAACCAAAAATCCATTTCCTTGCTCTTTCCATTACAGAGGTTTGCCTGATTTTTCTGTTCAATTTACCTCAGACAGCAGTCCCAACCTGGTGCACCAGCAGACGTAGCAGTGCAGGTCGACCACGACATGAACCAAGGCCAAAAGCACATTCCAGCCCTGGGAAGATCCTGCACCTCACACAGGAGCTCCTGCTGGCAAAAGGGACTCACAAGCCAAAAGACTGCTGGCACAGTAGTGTGTATGAGAAACTCATTTTCCGAGAGCACATGAATTGGCAATTTGCGGTTTCTGGTTCAGACTGGGCTTCAGCAAGTCTTGTGCTGTCAGATACACCTCCATTTCTGGAATTCTACGTCATCCAGGTTTCTGTTTTGCTCCAGTGTTTTCCATCTTCTGAAAAAAATGAGCTTGTTTTCGTATTCTGCAAAACATTGTGACTGTTGTTACGCTGCTGCAGCAGTACACTATTGGCTGATAGCTATTTTGGAAATTCATGTCAGATCTGTCCAACCATTTTTATTCTTTTCTTGTCCATTAAATCAGACTAGCATCCTAGGCCACAGTCACAAAAGTCAAACCCACTGATTTCTGACCTGTGCTAGTTAATGCAATTCCCCCAAAATTTCATGCTAACCTCATCTTCCCCAAAGTTATACAGATGATCTGCTCATAAGCCAAACCAGGAGCAGCTCCTGTTGACTTTCACATGGATAGATTTTCATGGCATGCATACCCAGCCTCTGGGCTTCTGCAGATGGGAGACCATCTCTAAAGCAAGATCCAAGAAGTACTGAGATCAGACGGCTAAATCAGAGTCTAAACTAAACTGGAGACCAACCGGTCTGATCTGAGCTGTCTGTGTTCCACTGCTTTTGAAAGTACAGAGATTAAAAGGCAAGAAAAATATAAATCTGAGAAATGTTTTCCTGCACTGGATAACCAAACCAGCTCACTACTGGCATAAAAAGCATTTTCAGGAAAATGTTGTACTGTGGTATGGATTAGAAGTTTTTAACTTATACCTGTTACATTGAAATGACAAGTGTCAATCCGTGCACTTTAAAGCATAAAGTCATTAAAAAATTCCCTGAGCATGAAAGGTTTGCAAAGTTTCATCAAAAAAAGGCACTGTAGAGTAATTTTACCTTCTGATGGAATACCTCTGAATGTCAGTGGAGACAAGTGATTGGACCAGTCACTGCTGTGTGACATATTAAGATTCCAGTAGAGACAACCACTGCTAAATTACTGAGAGATGTGATAGGTGCACACTGCCTTCACCTATGAAAATAAAAACGTTGTGGGTAGGCTGTAGTATAAATCATGCAATTGCTATCAAATGAACACAAAAAAGTTTGTCTTTTTTGATTACTACCATTTTTAGATGACATGCTTTGAGACAACGAAATTCTTTTTGTTGGTGGTTGTCAGACCTTCTCCTTCCTGGGTCAGGAGCTCTGAAGGCACCAACGATATACAGACTAAAGATTTCTCTCTTTTTCCCCAAATATGCCAGCCAAACAATTTTAGGAGAACCCTCCAACCTGAATGCCTGCAATAATTGGTTAAAATTAAGAATGAACATTATTGATCCTGACATGCAGTGGGGAAGAGTAGAGCAGAATGCAATATAGATATGGTCACCAGTCACTTGGTGCAGCTAGGAGTTTTCAAAGCAGTTAGAGAGTTGTGCCCATGAGGAAAATAAATCAGTAATGTAGTAAACATTTCAGAATGGTTTTGGACTGGAGTCTACAGTGTGTCAACATGCAACAATTTAATTAGCCTTCATTCTGCACTAAATACCTCGGAGCCCTATCCTGCAGTTGGGCAAAGTGCCCATGAAAGCCAAGAGGAAAGTGTAGACTCCCTTAGTATAAGGAGGGAAACACAGTTTGCATTTTTTAAAAATAAATCTACAAATATCTCATCCAAGCTTTAAATAATGCAGGCAGTCTATTTCCTTCTTCCTACATTTGACTCCAAATGGAAACACACTTACTAATTTTAAGGGGTCACTTCTAATGGAAATAGAGTTCTGTCCAAGCGAAAAACCTTTGATTCTAGAATGGAAAAGGCAAAGGAAGCCTGCTTCAGAGCAAGTCCGGCAACTTTAAATTTCTTCCTTGCTTAAGCTATTGTATAGAGAGGGTGTTTTCAAGCTTCTTCGAACTACCATCGCAGATGAATCAACGTAGTGCAAGCGGCTTTGGAATCTCTGTAAGTTTATCTCAGGTGAGGATGCACCCGGCAATGTGTGCTTGTGTGTGGGCATTAGGGAGTGCTGAGGAGAAAAACACATGCACAAGCACAGATTTCTAGTTTTCTCCATTTGTTTATTTTTAGCAATTTCTCAGTTCAGCCACTGTTTCAAGTGTAAGGTCTTTCAAAGCTCTCTTCGGAAGCCCTACACTTTTTGAGAGACTTTTCAGAAAATGTCTCTCAAAAAGTGAGAAAAAAACCTTTAACATGTCCAGGTCTCATGAAAGAGAATTAACTACCTCTAAGTTAACAGATAGTTAATCATCTAATCAGATTCAATCCAACCAGAAGACCAAGTTAAAAATTGTTCTGGGGACAGCTCTTCTAAATCAGGAACTTATTTAGACAAGTAATAGTAGTGGTGGTTTAGTAATACTACTAGTAGCAGTTTTTTAACCCATTTCTACTTTATTCAGGCCCTTCTCAACTCAGTGTAAGTCCCACTCTTACAGTTAAAAGCTGAATTAAAATATAAAACACACCATCTTTTTGATGACATAGGAAATGAGAGTGGTATTTAATCTTCTATTGTTCAACATTTACAAGTACTATTAATTTTAAAGATCAAGAAAAAAATCTGTTGGGGTAGATATCTTCTGTACTTAAGATGAACAAATAATTGTAGAATTCTTGAACTGGTAAATCTTCCTTCTTTTCTCATGAAAAAGACTTCCATATGAAAACAAAATTAGATGTTTCTTACAACATGAACTGTCTTTACCTCACTAAATAGAAGACTCTTCCATGGATGCTACGGAAAATGTATTTATCCTTAGGCAGAACATAATAAGTACACGTGGTTATGAAGGTCAGCCTGGTTTCTAATCTGAGTGAAATATATGTACCATATTTAGCAGATGCATGTACAAGTATGCCCATACAAGAAGAGAGAGTGAGAAAAGCAATTATAATTGCTATTCCCCAAATATATAGCAAATTCTCAGATTTTCTTCTTATACTTTTACAAGAACAAACGTTCACGGGTCTTAGGGTGTGGGGGAAAGACAGAGGAATTTCAGCTTCTGATAGGACTTTTGGCTTGGTTAAATGCTAACATTTAAGACATTTTTAATGTACTGCAATCCTTTTGTGATCTTTCAAAAATTGTATTAATCCAAACAGCAAATTTTATTCTAGGCAAAGTTGGATAGCAGAATTCTGCTCTCAGTGCAACACTTCGGATGCCCACGAATTGCGTGAATCTGTCACTGAAAGTTGAATGTAATGCCAAATATCTGTATTTTCAGTGTCTATTTACAGGCCTACAAATAACATATCTAACTAGTCTGCAACAGAGAGAATAGTCTGATCTTTGTACTTTAGGGAGCTGTTGTATTTGAACAGCATTAAGGAAGACACCCCAGCATAAGGGTATTAGTAGTTTATACATCCATACAAAGAAAGAACATTGATTTCCTCTTTGATCACTCTTCAAATTAAATCAAAGCAAACAGTCTTCAGGATTTTTTGGCTTCATACCTATTTCATAGACAAGCTAAGTCCTTTACCATGTGCACCATCACTATGGCAATGTACATGTATGTGTTTTTAGGACATATGATAACGGCAAGTAGGTTATTACATATCTGAAAAGAGTGAAAAGTTAAGAAATTTTATGCACATACCAGAATGGCACAACTGTCAAGGTCTCATATCTCTTTCCTTTTTTAATTCTATTGTAGTACAGGAAGAGTACAAAAATTCGATAGAAAAGAATTAAAGTAAAATCATTACATTTCTTATAGCAAATCATGACCAATTGTGCAGTGTCACTGAAGAACGTGAAGTGCAGTCAAGTCTAAAAGCTGTAAGTGCCCCATTATTCATTTTTACTGACAATCTAAGAGGGCTTCTTGTAAACTCAAAATTTAAGTAGGCCTTTCATGATTTCAAACAGTTGCTTCATTACTGATCTTCAGAACTGTGAGTTATTTCTGTGTTTATGGGTTTCACAGAATTTATAGATGCCTAAAGTGCTGTGTTAAGCAGCAAAAATACAAAGTGAAAACTCAGTCTTTTTGGCTACCAACATAAAACTAAAACCCGTGTTCAAACTACAAACATATGGAGATTGAGAAAATAATTGCTTTCCCTCTTCCATCTAAAGTGCTTCAGTGATTTCAAGTCTTCACATCTATCTAGCCTTCACAAGAATTATACTTGTAAACTAAAAGCTCCCAATGTATTAACTGAAAGGAATTTCTTCCAAACCTGGGATATCCACAATACTTCAGAGTTTATTGTTCTCTGGAATGAAATATACAAACAAAAACTAAGTGTTACCAAAGGGGACTTCATCGTTATTGGATGTTGACTTCTTGGGAAGACCTTGACCTGCATCAACACTTCCCATACTCCTCAACCAAACAATTGGTCTGAATTTGCGCACACAAAAAGAAATATTGCACAGGTGGACAGAGGATTAAAAGATTTCCTCTTCCAGATCCTATTTCTGAAGTAGGTAACACGTCTGAATATCTTTTCACTACCTGATAGATTTCCTTACTTTATTGCTTTTGTAAGTTCATCTGCATGGCCCACCCCAATAATATTTGGGGGATGTTTTTGTAACTCTTTAACCTTGCATAACCATCTGCCACCTCATCCCACTTCACCTTAGCATTTAGGATACTCAGATGATCTCCATCCCAAGACCTCTGTTTTATAATAGGAAATCTCTGACTGCCTTATGCTGGGTGTGTGTCTCCAGACTAATAGAGACCCTTTCTTTCGGGTCACTGGCCATGTCTTCATGGTGGCACTACCTGCCATAGCCAGTGACTACTCCATGAGCTGCCAGGCATCACACTATGCCATGGTGAAAATGTAGCTCCTGACCTCAGGCAGACGAAGCCATCTGACCTGGTTCCTTACTGCTTGTAATGATGATGATGGACCTCAAGCATTAGCTCCTGGCTATGCCAAACTCCAACAATATTTTTGTTTGGTTGGTTGGTTGGTTTGGTTTTTGTTTTGTTTTTTATTCTGCACTCTGTAATAGACAATTAAGACCTGAAATTGCACCAAGTAGATGACAAAATGCCTACAGAGAGCTGTGCTTCTTAGGAGAGGAACTTAGAGCCTCGGTACCAAGCAGCAGCAGCAGCCCGCGCCCATCCTGTATTCCACAATCTGTAATTTCAGCTACATATCTATTTATTCCAATGCTGCAGTATTCCATTTCTGAATGAGTTCCCACATCATGGTGACACATGCCTAGCATTATTGCATTTTAGACAGCCATCTGTACTGATATATTCAGCCAATAATTTGCCACCAGGAAATTGGTTCCTGGGAATATATTTTTTATGCAGAGTGCATGCATGCCTGTCTCTAATTTCTAAAATCCATATATCCTTGATGTGTCTTGTCAGAAGATGAAATCCTATTTCATCCTGAACCGTCCATAAAATATAATGCTTGGCATTAATTAATGGTCAAGAAAATTTATGCCACAGTTCATCAGCAAAGCCTTAGCAGCAGCATAACAATCCCCCAAAGAATAAGTAGCACCATGGCAATGCCAGTTAGCTAAATATGGCAAATGGCAGGGAAGAATGAAATAGGTCTAAAGGGACACAGATCCTCTAACGGATGAAAGATATGGGCTAAAAATACACTTTGGTGTGGATAAATACAGAATAATGATTGTAAAAAAAAATAATCCAAACATGGATTGTAGCATTTAGTGGACCAATCTTACAGGATCCTGAAAAAGGAAAGAGCCAGGTAGTTATTAATGAATAATCCTTCAGTATATCATCAGATCAGCTCACAATACCCATATGTAGTGAGAAATGGCCACCTAACTCCAGATCATTAAGTCCATTTCCTGTGACACTAGAACATGGTCCACCAGATGGGAGACACATGAAATATTAAAAAGATACTAAACATGTACTTTAACTTTGGGAAGAAAGCCAAGGGCAGTAGGAGCACGGGCAGGCAGCTCACAAGGGAGGCTGAGGAGGTAAGAGATCTTCAAATGAAATCTGTTGCTCAAATGTTTATATTTGCTAAAGAAAGTATTTTTCCTTTTTTTTTTTTTTAATGATCTAAGGAGGGGTGGAAGAGGATGAGAGAATTAAAAATGGAAAGCTTTAAAGGATAGTTCAAATGTTAAAAGATAAAAATTCTAATACTTTAAGCTAAGAGGGACAGTTTTGGAAATAAAGATTTTTACCTTTTTTTTTTTTTTTTTTTTTAATTATCAGAGATTTTCCTGTCCTCGCTCAGACACCAGCCTGCTAATCAGGGGTATTCACAGCAGTTAATTCCACTTTGAGTAGGATTAGCTCTAATATTAAAATAAATAATCTCCATGGCTTTGCAGATTTTGGGTGACAGGACTCTGGGGACGAGAAAACTGGTAATAATGGGAAAAAAATGAAGCTTCTGTCCTCCAGCAGATCTGGAAGCTAAGCAGCAAAACTGGGAGAACATCTCAAAGGCCTCCATAGCCCTGGAGGAAATTTTAGAGGAACAGGTCATCCAGTTGCAATAAATTTGGTCTGTTCTTGCAGGAGAGAAGACATTCACAAGTATCTGTATATCTATTAAGTCCTTCCAGAGAAAATACTTGTTCGCACTGAATAAGCAGTATCCAAAGTATTTTTGAAGCTGTACATAAATATTGTTTTGACTTATGCAAAAATCATCTTTGGTGTGGACTGAGTTTCTCTCCCTTTTTTTTTGGGCAAATTTATACTGTACTTAAAAAATGCAATGTTTTGCAATAAATTTCAGTTGGTTTTCATATTTCAACAAATTATTTACTGACAATTTAAATATTTTTACAAAAAAATCACTGAAATATGTTTTGGGGTTTGTTCTCTTTCTGTATAGAATAACTTTTTATTTCTGTATGTTTTCAGCTTCTAACAGATCATCATAACAATGTTCTCAGTACAGCACGGTCACAAGTAGAAGTATTGCTGCACTCTTGCCTTTTATAGTAGACTGATATTTTATTTAATATCCTTTCACAATTGCATGAGAAAGATGTTTAAACTGGTTTGGAATTAGAAAGGATAACCCATTTCCTTGGTCAGTTGTGGCTTACATATAACAACAGGCTTTGAGAAGGAAATAAATTTTGGTAGCAATTTAAATGGAATGTGAGATTTTGCAATAGGAATCACATCTTTGAGATATTTTTTTAGAACAATTCTGTTACATTAAAATGAAACATAAGCTGTTGCAAAAAGGGAATGAGAAAAGTTGGGTCAAGAGAAGTGACCATCCATCCTTAACAGGCACCAGCACAAGCACTTTGGTGCTGCCTTGCACTGTCCCCAGGGAGGGATCATTGCAGATTAAACCCCCCCAAGCCCACTCGTCACTTCATGGCCCCACAAATCCATGGGCGCAGGAGAGAGGCACTTGCAGGAAGGGGTACAGGTGAGGGCATGGACAGTCCTTCTGCTTCCACCAGCTTTTGCCTGGCTTGCAGAGCTGAAACCTTATACACATTTTTAGGACAAAGGGAAAGATTTTCTATTTTCATCTGCCTGCTTCAATCAAAATGGAGAAAATACAGAGTGCTCCAAGCTTCTCACCTCTCCAGGACTGCATATCCTAGGAGAACCATCCTAGAGGGAAAAATTCTCCCTTTTACTGAAGCCTCTGCTGCGAGTGCTTTGGGTAAGGAACCACAGAAATACTGATGTCAGCTACACTTAGATTGGCTCTTCTGGCATTACTAGAATGAANNNTTTTTTGAATAAAAAAAAAAAAAAAAAAAAAAAAAAAAAAAGAAAGAAAGAAAGAGAATGTGACTTCTAGGTTGAAATTTGTTGCATATGTTCAAAAAACACAAGTGACATTTGCTCCCATGTATTGCAGGCAGCAGTAACAGGAATTTGACATGTCAAATAGAGTACATGCCACTTAATCTTTCCAGCCTGAGATCTGAAACACAGTGTGTTACAGAGACCTGCAAAAAAAAAAAAAAAAAAAAAAAACATTAAATATATGTGAAATGCTGTGGAAAAAAAAAGTGTAATTTCTGTTTTTCATCCCCCAGCTCCACAATTCTTTCTTTCTGATGTAAATAGCTTCCAGCAAAAAGATTTGGGAGTGCAAATTTGTATGAAATGTTGGCAATTCGAAAAAAAAAATGTTAAGAGAAATGACATAGTTTGTTGCCTTCAAAATTTCTAGTTTTTTTTTCTTCATGAAGTATCAGGAGAGATTTCATAATAGATCAGAATTAAACCTTCCTTAAATAAATATATCGTTTTCTTCTCTGTCCTTCAATGGGACAATGTGGCAGAAAGTCTAAAAATCACTCTATATAAAAAAACAAAAAAAAACAAACAAAATTTAAACTAAGTCAAAGAGTTAACAACCACTGCAAATAGATTTACTGCACTTCATTATAAAGTTAAAGTAAATGGAGCATTAAAAAAGAAATAACAGATGCCATCATCCTGGATGGATAATTAACAGCAGACTCTTTAACACTTATATTTAAATGGGACTGAAACATTTCAAAAAGATTTTTTTTTCTGTTGCAAAACATTCAGATGTAGAAAAAAAAAGACCATTCTCCTCCAACAGTCTCCTTAGGGAAATGAACTTCTGAATAAAACTGGGAGAACACTTCAGCAATCCAGGTTTCCACATTTCTTGAGAGGAGTGTGGGCAGCATGTTGAGTTCCTGGATGCAGAAGAACATTGAAGATGACACCTAACCCACTGCCATCCCTTTTGGGCAGAGTTTACCCTCCTCGGTCTTGCAGACCTCTGCAAGTCGGCTTCTCTGCCTCTGGTGGGCTTTCCAAGGCAGCTCTGCCTTGCCTGCACGAAAACAGGTGCTGACACAGAGCCAAGATGACACTGTCACCTTCTGCACCATCAGCTCAGGTATAGCTCCATGGGGACACCATCCTTTAGCAGATGCCTGATAATAAAGAGAACACTTAATTTCCATATTCATTTTCCCTCTACCTTCGCTTGAACACCTCTGGGTTTTTTTCCATCTCCCTGGTTTTGTGGAGGTGTACAACGCCAAGGTTTGCTCAAGCCTATTTATTACAAAACTACACCTAGTTTGCCATCACTTGGCACCTTTGTTTTGGCTGCAACAGTAGAAAAACTGGCTCACACTGACAGAGAAATTGGAACCCTCCTCTGTTTTCTTGAGGTGAGCTCTCAAGGTAAGGATTAACACATTGTTCAGACAGTCTGTGGGAACAAAGGTGCTTTTGCCATTCTCCGTGCCATTTCAAGGCATCGGATAACACCTTTCGCTTTAATTTTGAGGAATAAAAAAACCTTTGAAAAAGAAGGCAAAACCATCAGCTGCCAGGTTGTAAAACTTGCTCCAAGTTACCTCCTCTGAATGTTGAAGTCAGCATGTCCAGAGGCTGGGTATATACCTGATGAGGGTGAACACTCATCCAGACAGGATATTTTACTCCTGTCCTGGGTCCCTTCAGCGCACAGCAGAGTTCAGCCATCAGCTGCCTCAATATATCATTTCAGGTTCTGAGTTTATATTGCTCATAAAACACAGCCTTTCAGATAAACACAGGTTTCTTCACTTTCTTTTCCTTTTCACCAGGCTGTACATGTTACAGATTATTTTCTGAGTGAAGACACAGAGATGCTCTCCTTATTAATGTGAGAAAAATAATAGCACAAAAGGAGCATTATGGATCTTTTCATTCAGGTGGGGGGAAAAAGATTACACAACATGATGAAGTCAGACAAATACCAGGAAATTAAAGACAGCCCCTCCCTTTAATTATTCACTTTTCAAATTGATTTTAAGTTTGAATACGTGGTCTGCATATGCAGTTTCCATATTAGCAGGTGCAAATTAACAATGGAGACTTTTGACAATCCTAGCACTCAAAACTTAACAGCAACAGCAAAGTGTGTAGCGTGTCCCTGGCTTGGTAAAAAACACTGAGCTGAGACTCTAAGCACTAGAACAAAACAGGCTCTATCTCATAATCCGGAACAACTGGGTTTGCCTGTGCCTACATAGAAAGCAGAGCTTCAGCTCAAAGCATGCAGAGGGTAACCGATGAATATGAACATCCAAGAACAACGATGACAGGAAGTTTACATAATGGTAACAGTATCTGTCATACTTTGCGATTCTCCCACATGTGATAGCTGATGTCTCACAGTGACTCATGGGCCACAGCTCTCATGTGGCTGCTCAGTTAGGTATGACTAAAATACAAACCCCGGATCATGTAAATGGTGTGCACGTGTGCCCCGATGCTGACAGATAAGTGGGCGTTTATTGGTGCTGGTGTCAGACACCTGTATGCATCACCAGTGTTTAGAGGAAGGCACATGGGCACTAAATTGCAGCTTTTACATAACAGTGATTTTGAAATGTCTGGGAAGAGAAGTGATACTCAGAGTCATAGTCGTCGTGTCGCCCCCCCCCCTCCTGATAAGTCGGTAAGTTAGCATTTCTGTCTCATTTTCATTTTCCCAAACTTCTACGTGTATGAAATTGCTATAGGCAACTGCCCAATGCCTTTGCATCTGCTAGAGCTGTTAAGTAGCTGATGAGGTCTTTTTCACAAGATCTGGCTTTTATTTAATTAATTATTTAGATTATCCTCCTTTTTTTTTTTTTTCTTCTTTAACAATTTTTGAAGATATAGAATCTGTTTCAGCAATATGGCTAGTGCAAATGCTCCTATTGGATACCTGCAGATATCCAAGAAGATGTCTTAGTCCTGCTCATAAAATTCTTTTTAGCATAAAGATGTGAATAAGGACATAGATATATGTGTAGAAAAGGGGTAGTAAGATACATAAATATCCAGTATCAGAGATTTGGCTCCCATGACAGAGATTTATTTTAATGGAAATTGCTAAAGAAAGTCCGCTTCTTCCTGATATTGAATATCAATATATTCAATGATAAATAGAGAAGGTGGTGAGCTATATTCAGTCCTTAGTGCATGGTAAATCTACCACTGAAATAGGAAACTTCTGACTACATAAAAATACAAGTATATTCAGTTAATTTGAAAAAACAGAGGGAAATAAACCCCACATTTTTTTACATAGTTAGTTGGATTTTTTTAATACTATTCACAGCATTTTCATAACTGAACGGCTTCCCAGGAATCCTATGAATTGTTATAGATAATGTTTCACAGATACTTTCTTACACAGGATTAAGTCCCCTGAAATGCACCGTGACTTCACAGGTTCCTTCCTTGTAAACTTATTTGTGAAGGGAGGATCTCCGCAGTTCCCCGGCTGTCTGCTGCGGATGAAAGTGAGGCAAAGCGCTGTAAAGCAAATAAAAAAAAAGGAGGGGCAAGATCAAAGTACCTCAGTACGAGCGGTACGTTGCAGCCCTGTCCCACCTCTGCCCGCAGAGATTGCACGGGTCTCTCCCCAGGGAGCTGATAGCCTCGTTCGGCAGCGCCAGGGGGGAGAGGTTGGAAGCAGGAACCCACGGGTGCTTAAATGACCTGTGCTTCCCTACGTGAGCTGCAATCTGAGCCGTCCTCAAAGCGGTTTGCTACAGCGGCCAGCACCCTTGCTTGATTCTTGGGCAAATTGTGAGGCTGTTTGTGGTGTTCTTTACCAGTCGAGTCACATTTCTACCTCAGTGCTCCTGGGAACATACAGCGGCTATTTAGTATTTATCTTAACAGCGGTGCCTAATTGTGTTTGGTTGGGTAGGCACACGTGCCTAAACCTCTTCTAAGAGGTGCATGCCAGGGAAAAGATCTTGGAGGAGAGATTTCTGAGTCTACGTCATTTCCCACCCTACTCAGGGACTGAGCACATGCGGCTCTGCCCTTGCCCTCATGTTTTAGCTATCTCTTGCTAATGCCAGCCTGCTCCCCAGCAGAGATATCAAACCATACCTTGAACTTTCCATCATGAGACCCTCCTCACACGAGCATGAAGCTGTGACCTGCCTTTCCTTCTCTGCGCTCCCAGAGCCAGGAGGACTTCGGACCCATCCTTCCCGCCTGACAATTGCTTTTCACTTCTGAACAGAAGCCAGGAACCTTTCTGAGCTGACAGTTCCTCTGGGGCCAGTTTCACACCCACTCCCTGTGAGTGCTCCTCCAGGCTGTCACAGGCACAGTAGAGCCCTTAGGAAGGAGGATGCATGCCTAGGATTTGAACTGCTTTTCAGCAGTGTGGCAAGGCTGGTCTAAGGAGTTCCAGGTAGCAGAGGCATGTTGGGATTTGCTCCTCTGTTGAAAAGAGGTAATCAGGAGCAAGAGCAATTGGTTTTCCATGGTGCTGTGTGAGTTAGCTTCTGTCCTGCCTCCTCCCAGGACACCCTGACTGCTTTGCTGCCCCTTGAAATTCTCAGGCATTTGGTTTAGATTAAAAGAAAGTTCAGTAGTAGGTAACCCTTACCTTCACTGGCTTTCATTGGGCACTGTGTGTCAGCACAAGTGGTGGCTCTGAAGTAGCTCAGGACACTTCAGCTACTGCTTTGGGTGATACAGTACTGCCTGCGCAGGAATAATTGTGGCTTGAAAAGGCTTTTCAAAGTCACATGACCCTGTTGCACAGGACATGTCTGGTGCAATAAATAATGATCTTGTTGCCCTACGCTGGCCAAGGAGATAAGAGGCACTAGCACTAAGGGCTCTATGGAGGGCTGGATGCTAATCATCCTCAGCTGCAATGCTCTGGGTCTTTCTTGGTATTTTGGATTTGGCTGAAGGATAAAAATTGTGTCATCATAAAACAGCAACAGGGCAAGCTTGCCAAGCTGCTCCAAGGTTCAGATGTGGTAAGATTCTTGCAGTGAAGGCAGTTCTTTAGAAAAGACCCTGTTTTCTCATATTTCTAGTGAAACGCATATGCTGCAGCATTTGGGTGTCCAGCACAGCATGTCAGGAAGTGACTGGTGAAACCGAGTGAAACACCTGATCATCTCCTCAGGTGGCCACAGCCCTGGCCATAAGCTGGCTCATGTGCCCCTGTTCATCACCTCCCACACAACAGGTAGACATAAGCATATCCCAAATCCTCTCTGAAACACAAAATTCACATGGTCTTGCCCAGAAGAAAGGGAAAGACAATGGTACAGCCACCACCACTGCAGCTGCTCACTGCCACGTCCCAGAGGGACACCTCCTGGATCCCATCCCCGAGCTGCCCAGCTGGGCTCTCCTCAGACCTCTCAGGGGTAATTATGAATAGATTGCAAACGAGGAATCTGGAGGCTTAGAAACAGGAGGTGGATTGCCTTAGGACTTGGCTGTTGGTGCGGTGATTAAGCAGCCTTGGCTCTTTGACACGTGCGTGAGAGAGGCACTTAGGTTTCTCTGCATGTTAGGGTGCTGCTCTCCTTAGATGTAAGCTGATATTCATTTAGACATCTAGCCTTGGGCCTGTGGTGACCATGGAAGCAAGAGAAATCATGAAGACAAATTCCTGCCAAACAGATGGATGACTACGCAGTTTTAGATGCCTAAATTGATAACATTAAACATATCCTTGATGCTTCCTAGACATACTTGTTTCACCTACTCATGGCTCCTGAGCGGAGTTGCAGCAGGTCCTACATCCCTTCAGAGACAAAGGCAGAGACTGCCATTTCATTTTGCACCCTACCTAAAACATTGTTAACCAAATCACTAGTGGTGCCTTGCAGATTATATTGTTATATAAATAACTACTGAAAACAATAGTTCAAATATTTGTCAAGCTATAAAGGTCTCCTCACCACACCCATGAGAGCCTGATTTGATTCCGCTGGAGTGAGATCTTACTTCTAAGCAATCATAACCTTGGCAGCTTTGCTCTGCCATGGCAGTCACTCACCTGGCCTGCCTGTCTAATGAAGACCATGATAACTCTGTAGCATGGACTCAGGGAAGTTAATGGCTGATACTTTTCTTTCTTTTTTTTTTTTTAATTGCTTACTAATTACCTACTAATACCCTTACAAAAAGTTCTATTGGTTCTTCTCCAGCTGGACAGGTCAGTTTGGAATGCAGCTTAGAAGAATTAAGTCTTCCATCAAAAATGGGAAAACCAGAAACCAGCTCAGCTGTGGTCTCTGCAGCAAAGAATTTACCAAGCAGGTGAGCTACACTTTTTAGGGAATAGATATGTATTGAGGATGATTTTGAATGCATGCTCCCTCATTTTCTTTCTTTATTCCCTCTCCTGTCCCCTCCCAATCTAACTCCTCCTAGGAGACAGGAACCACTTGGGGCATCTTCACAACCTGATGGTGGCTGTAGCACAAGGTGGCACTGGAGTATTTTTACACCTTTTAGTGGCTGCTGGTTTCCTTCCTGTAAACCAGGATTTTTCCCATAGGGAATACAAATTAGTGTACCATATAAATAATGACCTTTATGCAAATGCATGTGATAAGATAAATAGAATCTTAAATGATTAACTAACCTTCCATTTAACAACATTTCTGACATTTGTTTTGAGGAATGAAGTCCAACCAGCTTTCCTGTGCCTTTACTGGGCAATAGCAAGGATGTGTAGTTGGCATTAAAGTAACTCCACCATGCTTTGGTCTTCTTCCTCACATAGGCTGAAAATAGCAAAAACAAGGGGAAAAAAATAAGGAAGCAAACAAGACAGTGATTTTTGATGTCCAACCAGAGTCAGCTGCCACTAGAGGTGAAGCACCTTCTTCTCCATACTTGGTCTTCATCAATTTCTTTTGAGCTGTGCTTCCAATTAGGCTCAGGTTGACTTGAAGCCTTGAGTCCCAGCATCATCCAACCAGTGCAGCACCACATCCTGACCAGCTGGGAAGCTGGTGATCCAGCAGCATTTTCTCAGGGCTGATCTAAAGCTTACTGAAGCTTGCTGTCAGTAGCTCCATGCAGACGTGGCTGTTTTGGTTCAAGGGGATTTCTGCACCACACCTTCCTGCCCAGTGTAGACATGCCCCAGGTCTATCATGATTTTCATCTGCCAAGCATTCAGACAAAATAATTAACTTAGCTTTTCTGGCACACATCATTCTAAATTATTTGTATCAAAGAGACTATTTCAACAAATCTTTATGTTTAAATCATAAAAAATATACATGAGAAGACTCAACAGTATCAACACTGATTAAAAATGTAGAAGAACTTGACTGTGTTTCCTAACACAGATAGATAATTAGGAGAATTTTTGTGGGTTTTTTTCTGTACCAGGTAGAGATTTAGTGGTATTTTGTGTTAATCACCACTAGGTTGCAGAGACAGTACCACTGCATAGCACAAAATAAATGACCAGAAGGCTTAATGTTTTTTGTGATTTTATTTAAAGTGATTTCGTATTGCAAGCTCATGCCAAAAGGTTCATTTGTTTCTGAGTTTCTGGCTCTCAGGTCTGTTATCCATGCTGTGAATGTACCAGTGTTTGTCCACACAGTTATTGCAGTGCCTATGAATAGTTTGCAGGTACCATTCAAGCTTGCCTCTTTTTTGGTCCCAAAGCCACTTTTGACAGCTACTGATCAGCCTGTTTTAACTACCTGCAATGCTGCATCTGCTGTGAAGATTACTGCAATTCATGAAAAGAAAACATCTCATTAGGCTAGGAATATCTTTTGCATAAGAGCATACCTGCTGTAGGACTGTTATACAACACCTTCTGCAATAGGTGGAGGAGTCTTACCAGCCACTTCTCTACACTGTGAATTAAGTCCTAAATTGCTCGTGTAAGCTCTTTTATATATAAAAGTTTTCTGAAGAAATCATTCTGTTTGTGATGCGCAGCTAGAGTTTCAGACACTTTTTTTTTTTTTTTTAACTTCTGGGCATTTTGTTCTCTTCTTTGCTAAGACTTGCCTTGATGCCTTTTGCCATATGCCACTTCTGTTGCAAAGTTCCCAAAGGGCAGTCCGAGATACCCTTGGGTAAGACACGAGGTAACATTAGCCACAGCCATTCCCAAAGAATTCAGATGTTGTTTGAGGCTATTACAGCTGCAACCTCAGCTACACACATTTGAAGTGTTTCCTGAGTGTTTGAGGACTCCAAGAGTCTGGACAGCAGAATGTGTCACATCCTCACTTCACTCCTCAGTAGCTCCCTTTTCTCTGAAAGGCAACAAGAAACTGTGGCTCACTCTTCTCCTTTCAAGAGGGGTAGGGAAGGAGGCACCAAAAATTTGGGGGGTTGTGTTACAGGTTCGTTATTTCAGATCCTTCTGCTTGATGCCCTGCTTGTTGTGCCAGCTTTCCATAAACAAACTTTGGGAATCCTTGTTGTAATAGTATCTTTCCATCTTAATGGTTGTGTTTTTTCACTCCATATGGCCACTTCATCTGCATTAAGCCTTCTCGCTTATAACAAAAAATCCTTCTGTCGTTTCTGTGTTTAGCCAGGTCTGCTGCTCAGATGGTGCAACCGCTGAATGCTTAAGCTGAGTCTGTGTGAAATGTTGTTTCCCTAGCTATAGGCAAGGTCAGAAATAAATATCTTTGGTATCATATCTATTTAACTGAAAATCTAACTAGACCTCCAAATCTGTGTGCTTGGTCACATATGTTAGAAACAGATCCTCTATGAATTGATTTGTAATAGCCATTCCTATGACCACCTCCTTCTCCTCCTCAGAAGCCTGACTGCTCTTGATTATATTCTGATTTTGGCCAAGGAAAGTTGTCTGAATTGAGTAAGGCTGAGACAGAAATTTAATGTTATTTTAACTCTTTAACACTTGGCTGTATTGGACCAAAGGTTCTGTGTTTCCAATGCTAGCTGGCCAGGAATGTAAGTAAAACAGATAAGAGCAGTGGAGCAATGTGGATAGCACTTTTCCATGCAATCTCCTCTGTTACAGGTACCTCTGCCCGTTCTAAGCCACATCCAATGTTCTTGAACATCTAGATCTTCCATGAATTTGTCAAATCAATTCTTGAGCACATTGAAAACATTATCACAAGCAGCATCCTATGACAAGCAGATGTCAGCATGACAAAATTCTTCCTCTTGTTTAAATTTGATGAATGATAATCTTATCTGGCCAACCCTAAATCTTATCCTATGCAGAACAATGACCAATTGCTCCCAATTCACTTTCTCCATTGCCACAATTAACTACACAGACCCTACTATTACTCTTACTCTACTGAGTTATTTCTTGTAGGACCTATCCCATGTGGGGTTTTTGATCACTGTTATTCTCTGTTTCTCTTTCAATTCTGCCTTATTTTTTATGAGCAAGTGATCACAACTGCATGTGGTAGCAAGACCAGGAATTTAAAGTGATATAAATTCAACTCTCCTCTCTTCTGCTCTCTCACTTCACTTCTCTATTCACTCCACTCCTATTAACTCTAAGCTAACTGTGCTCATTAAAGACCTTACCCACATTACCTTTTGCTCATGATCAAGGTTCCCATTAACTTTGAAATGAGACAGGTGTTGACTTTCCTATTGTCGAAAGATGGAACTACAGGAGTACAAAAGAACATTATTGTGGTGATCCAGTTGAACAAATGTAGTGTCACACTCACTCTGTTCTGTGTAATGGTCACAGCAAATAAAGTCAATCTCTAAATTTAATAGACAGTCAAACCTGGATTTCATGATGTTAACAAGAACCATGTCAAAAATAAAGACTCTCTCTGGGTCTTTATTTCCCTCTAATAGCCAGGAGAAGAAGCATTGGGTGCTGCAAAAGCACAATGTTGTACCCACAAGAGCACTCTGGTTGCCTCTGTCCTGTTTTCCATTCCTGTAAAGAAAACCAGGATATTTCAAATTCATTGATAGATCAGCTGCAAAGGGACTGGTCATTTTGACTTATTCTTAGTAGGATTAGAGTACCTTTTTTGTTGAGGTGATCACGACAGACTGTCTCCACTGCATAATCTTCTTCCTAGTCTTTTAAAATGTTGTCTTACATCTTTGTTCCAACCAGCCTTCTTTTGCCTAAAGTCATGCTTACTCTTGACACCAATGTCTAGAGTGGCCTATGGGACTTTTATTACAGAATCACAGAAATTGCCGAGTTGGAAGGGACCCACAAGGATCATCAACTCCAACTCCCTGCTAGCAAAGGAAGCTGATTTAACCAGGGACTGGGAAAATGTAGCAGTAGTTTGGCTGCTGCATGCTCAGAATTCTTCTTTCAGTTTCTGGTGATGCATTATTTCTGACTTTCTCCTTGCATGCTTTCTCTTAACAACCCCATTTCCAACATTAACTTACACCTTCATTACCTGAGAGCTGTAAATATGTCTCCAGCAGCCCCCATGGCATGGGACTGCTGCAAGGCATGATGCCTTTTTCACTATATCACTAAGTGTGTTTTGAAACTCTACCTCCCCTTTCTACCTTTGCCTCTCCTTCTGTCAGGAATGCAGATTTTTCAATCAGAGTATCTGGGCAGCCAGTTCAAAGGCAGTCTAATTCTTCAGTAACATCATAAATAAGCCTGTCTTCCTTTGCTCCTCCAGTTCAGCAGCTCAGGCCTCCTGGTACCATAAAAGTCACTCTCATTGGAACCTTTGCTCTGTGGCTGAACATTTTTGGGCAATAGGGCATGTAACACACTTTTGAGTCTTCATATGCCAAGATGCAGAAAATCGATTTTAATGTCCCTACCATACAAAGGAGAACTAGTGAAGCGAAATGCTGTCAATATTGCCAGACACTCTCCTGAGCTGGAGGTACGAAGAGAAATGCTACAAAAATAAAAAGAGGTTCAGTGCTTTCTTTAGCCCATTAGTGTTGTGAGAGTAATCAGCTGTGTAACACAGCGCAGGGGAATGGGAATGGAAAACGAGTGTCTTCTTCATAATTTCTTTAAGAAACATTTGTGTCAATAAAATGAAAAATTGAAGGATTAGGGTTCCTTTGTCTACTAGAATAATAGAATGGTTTGGGTCAGAAAGGGTCTTAAAGATAAACTAATTCCAACCTCCTTGCCATGGAGAGAGTGGGAGGGGTCTGTTAGTAGATTTTACTCTATTCATGTCTGCACCACAACAAATGAGAAAATCAAAAAGCTGCATCTAGAAACCTACAGTGCCTGACGAGAAAGTGTTGAGAAAAGTTTCCAAAGACAGAAGTAATTAAATACTAAAGTAATGGTACTATAACGGTCTCCTTGTAGTTTTAATTAGAATCTCTAATTCATATCACTCAGTAATAATTAGTTTTATCATATCTTGCTGCATCTGAGGAATAAAACTACCCAGATCTTGATTTTTTTAAACTCTCATACTAGTTTCAAAATTCATAATGGTTAAACTCCACAGATGAGAAAATAGAAAGTGAAAAGAGAAGAGAGAAAAAAAATCAAAGCAATCAATTCAAATGAAACTGTTTTTTTCCCAGCTGAACAGTACATGTCTTCAGAACGTTTCACTTCAGGTTTTTGACAGAGGCAAATTCTAAAATCTTGGAATACACAGTAGAAAATAAGTCAACAGTTTTGTCAGCAAGCAACACATAAATGGGAATTATTTCAATCATATGAGAATCTTAACCTTTGCAACTGTGCCTTGCTAGGGATATTTTGAGTTGAGCATGAACTGACACTCTTTTGTGTGTTCACACAAGGCATGTTCTTGTTCTTCCCGTTTTCTTTGACGCGTCTGCTACCACTAACCTCTTCCTCCCTGACTGCATCCTGAAACAGTTTCTCAGAGCAGCCCGAGGACTGCACATGGCTATCTGTTGGGTCTATTTAACAATGGGGAAGAGTTTTGCTTTGCAAGTCTTCTCTGTTACTGTGCAAATACCAATACACACAAAATATCAGCACAGCATTTGGCACAGGCAAAGTCTTTTCAGGCTGGCTGTGCATATCAAATGTAAATGCATGTTCCACAGGTAGGTTTAGCTGGTGTTTTCCTCTACATATCCTCTTAATAAAAGCATCATTTGGGCAACTTCAGAAAGAAATAATGCTGAGTTAAAAGAGACAAATACATTAAAGCTGTGAGAAACATGTTCACACGATGCATTTAAATACATTTTACTGGATTATAAACAAGGTGATTCCATAGAAACATCTACAATTGAAAAAAAAAAAAGTTCAGTGTGAATAGCTCTTTCTATTACGAACTAGCTCTTTGCAGAATTATGCAGGTATCACTGTTCAACCCATTTAAAAAAAAGAAAAAAAAAAGAAAAAAAAAAAAGAACATAGCTTTAGAAAGATTAAAAAATAACAAGTTGGAGGGATAATACCAGAAAAAAATATTCAAGCACAAAACAAATTATTGTAAGCATACCAAACGGACATAAAAGCACTTAAAACACTGTATCACATAGGATAAAAAGCATACTGACACAGTACCAGAAAAAGAAGTCAAGCATTTTGAGTGCTACATACCCTCAAAATATATAAAGTTGAAAATAGATGTTTAATATGCAATGCAAAAAAAATCTGAATTATTAAATCCATGTTGTTTTTCTCTGAGCAATGCTCGCTTAAAACAGCTACTTCAAAAAAGCTTTCTAAAAATACTGAAATAGTCACAGTTTTTACTACATTATTTCATAAAAGAACCATAACTTAGTGGTTTTTTGCTATTTGGTACCACTGAAACATGGTCAGTGTTCCACTACTACAAATAATTATATTTTGTTGGAAATTTGCTGGTGATAGGATGATTGGTGCCTGTGAATGCACGCGTAAATAATGAACTCAGGATGCACAGAGCTGTCAGTTTCTGTAAATAAATAAGTCACATGCTGAGTTATTTTACTAAATGATAGTGTGTACATCACTTTGATATGCAAAGCAATATTATACAGCTATCTGATACAGAGAAGAATTTCACAATAATTATTTTTAATTTATATTGTAACATGTATAGCCATGAAAAACACACCAAGAAAGGCGGGATAGTTTAACAAAGACATTTTTCCCAAGAGTAGGAGAAATTCATACCCAGAAGATGATGCTTTTAAATAGAAAATCCTAGGGAAGCAGGGGGAGAAAATTATTTTGGGCAAATCAGATTGTTTGGGAAGTGAGATAGAGCAGCCATCAACTCTTCCTCCAGAGTGACACCTAGAGCCTCGTTGGTGGGCAGGTGCCATCAGTGCCAGGGTGGCAGGGCTGCCCCAGAGCAGACCCTCCTGGCCAAGCACCAGGGGTGTGCCAGGACCCCCAGCCCTGCAGAAGGACAGGGATGCCCAGGGAGTCTCCTAGAACCTGTCATCCACAAGATAGCCACCCCTTGGTGGGACCTGGGGGCATCAGAGCATTCATCCACCCGCTGCAGTTCAGCCTAGGTTCTAGCAAGGGCTTACCCTCTCTGCTTCCCAGCACGTCTCCATTTTGACAAACATGCATTATTTCCATCGGAAAGCTATTTTCTTGCAAAATTCCCAGCCAGCTGTAATCAGGAGTTATGGCTATTTCCTTGCAGAGTTTGCTTTCTACATCAAAGCAGTACAGGTTGCAAGGCTTGTGACAAATATGTCCTTAACATCAACGGCATGCCAGGCAACTGCTTTTCTCCTGTGTGTGCCAAGCTGTGCAGGACCAGGTGCTCATTCTTATGTCACATTTTAAAAGCAAGTGTGTGAGCTATTACTGCAAAACTCACCTCTGCCACAATATAGTATAGTAACACAAAAAAAGTGTTGCTGCTTTTCAGATAGTATACTCTACTAGTATGGTGGAGCCAAACTAGTCTTTGATATAAATCTACAGACTTCTATGTTTGTGGTTTTTTGATTTATTTTTTTTCACATTAAGAAACGTTTAATTTCATGGTATTTATGAATTGTTAAAAATAACTACACCTATTTTTCTCTTTTCTACTGTCTCAGTTCTCTGCAGAGGATATCACATGAAAATGCATTGATATAAATCTAGGTGAACCTGCAGACACATTCATTCATGATGCATTTTAAGAGCTTAAAGCACAAATGCAGAGCAGCTCATTAGCTTTCCTTTCAGTGGTCCTGAGGCATATAGCAACAGCTTATTATACTGATGTACTATACTGCTTGCTTTTTGCCAGTCCTCGAAAAACAAGCAAGCCTATACAACCAAAATCTAAATGATAACTTTTTGGTTCATTTCTCTTTAGCTTTATGCTTGCAACATGTATGTACTGCAACATACTTACTCTACTCACTTGCTATTTATCAGCACTGTGAATAATTCTTACCCAATTTATGTATTAATTTAGGTGATTGGCAGAAGCTGTGCCTAGCATGTTTTCAGGTGTTTGGTTCAGTTAGAAATTCATCCTGCAGAAATGCCAACCAGCACTAATCTCTCAGGACATGTACGTAGGACATTGGTGCAGGTAGGATTAAGGTTAGCTATTTTTTGACTCGGTGGCATCTGGCAGAGCATTTCTTGCAGTTCTACATGCACCTACAAAACTAGTTAACATGGCAGAAGAACCAGTGTAGGTGTGAGATTTTTGTTACCCTCTAACATAACATCAGTTTTATGTTTACAGAAGCCTAACCAAAGTTAGGAACAAGCTGACTACTTGCATTTCACTCACACGCACAAAAAAAAAAAACCCTCCCCCAAAACAAAACAAATAAACAGAAACCACCACAACAAAACCAACATCAAACAAACAAAATACAATACACTATCAGTGCAAAAGAGTACTCATAATGTTGTTCTAAAGGAGTAAAGGAAGGATTGGAGGAAAGGAAAAATTTAGAAAGTGCAGAAGACACCTTAGTACAGCCTCTGGAGGTGTATGAGGAAGGAAATGGATGGAAAATGGTTTAAATCTCAGGCCTCTTTTCTTCCCACTGGCTTTCTTCTCAGTTTAAGAAACAAGAAAGAGGTCACAGTGCTTTATTCAAAGCTTTTCAAGTCATCAGCCGGCTGTTTATCCATCAGGAGCCTTAATGCTTTGACAGAGGAGATCAGTGAAAACAGTCACCATCCTCCTATTTCCTTCTCAACATGAATTTGAGAGCATTCCTGATCAGAAGGGTAAAAACCCTTTCTAAGTATTCTGAGTCACAACCCTCCATTCAAACGGTTCCTTTCAAAGGTGTAGCACTTTTTTATATAGCAAGAGACTTTTTTGATTTGGAAGAAGCTACTTTGGCTCTAGAAAGCAGCACTGAATACTTGTCCTACATTGCTTCCTGAAAGGGAGCATTTCAGCTGCCACTGAGTCTGCAGGACCAGGGATGTTGCAGGACAACTGCCAAAGGGCAGTAAACATCAATCCAGTGCAGGACAATTCCAGCACCCCTTCCACCCAGCACGGGTACCAGTGTATCCTGTCCTGTGGCTTGGAATGTTAGATAAATTGAAAATCTCTCTAGATAAGCTGTTATTTAGAGAGAGCCTCCCTCTCTGGGTCTTTCTTCAGCTCACTGCCTCATCCCCTTTTCAGCCACTCCTCCTCCCTGCCCAGACACATTCCTTCCCATCCCCTCCCACACCCCAAGCCAAAAGCTCGAGAGCCTCCACAGGAGCCTTGGGCTCCTTGCATGACTGAATGGCTATAAACATTCTCAAATGTGGTGACTCCCATCCACCAAAAACAGTTTTCTTTATCCTGAGGGAAATAGTACTATTTAGGTAAGCTTTCCTTAATGCTTTTCTTCTGTTTCCCACCTTACAAACAGAAAATGGAATTAAATTCTCAGACAACTGTTGATTTGGGAGAGGAAGAGCAAACACTGATGCGTATATACACACTTCTGAAGGATCTGCCTCTCATTTTAACAAAAACAACCTTCTGTTATTCAGCCTTCATATGCCTGGATGATTTAAACAAAAGCTTTTGAGCACTGCTCCTTCTTCCCTGAGGAGGATATGAGGAGAGCAGAAGCCTTCCATGCAGCTCGAGACCCACAGTTGAGGTTTTGTTCATCCAAGAGGAAGAACTCAAGTGCACAGGGGAAAAAACCCTAAAAACTTTTTTCCAGAACACAGGCTTTTCTAGACATTTCCCACAGGGTGCAAGAGACATAGCTCAGCACCGGAGCATGACGGCAAAGCAGCTCATAGAGGAACCGAGGACCCTGAGGAGACAGCAACCTGCAGGCACAGTGCAGTAAAGATCCACTCCCAAGGATACAGCCTGGCCCTAGCAAAGCCATAGGTTGTTCTCTGACATCCTCATGCCATGGCCACAGATGGGATGGTGTTAGGATGAGTGCAAGCATTCCCCTGGGAGACCCTTCCCCAACCAGGGCAGCTTCCCAAGCATCACCATGCTGGGCGTCTCCTCTTCCCACAGGCCCTTGCTCCAGAGGGCTGTCCATGGGTGTTGGTTTTTATTTCCAAAGTTGAAACATTTCCTGAAATGTCAAAACTTGTCATCAGTAACTAGGTCAGACTGGCTGGAGCACTGTGTAGGCTCCTCCTGAAACCTCACCAATGTGTCTCAGCCACTGTCCTTTCATTCCTGGTCTTTTTTGCCACGTTCAATCGCAAGCCATACCGACAACTAGGAGTTGACTCTGAAACTCACTCTAACTTTTGTCCTAATGCAGCTTCGAGTCAAAGGCAAAGAGCTAATGCTTTAATCCACTTCACCATCTATCCCTCTGGGGGTTCATAACTCAGCCGTGAATGTTTGTTTTGAGCTGAAACTTGCAGTGCAGGTTCTGTGCCGAAGAGCTGCGGCAGGGCGGAGGGCGGCCGCTCTCCGGCAAGCACTGTGGCACCCCATAGGCAGAGCAGTGAGGGAGGTGAGGGAGGGGAAGGGCAGAGCCCCTCTGCATGGAGAGAGGTGGGAATTGAGGCAAGGTGCAGTCTGGAAAGGGAGGGAAAGGAGGGAAAGAGTGCAAGACAAATGCAATGACACCTTTGTATTTGACTTGCATATTCTGGCTCTGTTACCGTTTGTCTGTCTTGACTTTTCACTCTTTGCACAGAGACTGGGACTTACTTTCTCCTGATCCTGGTTAGGTAGTGTTGGTGTTAGTATCTTGCTCTGAATCATCATAATACCAAGGATAATAATGTCAGTGTGACTGTTTTGTATTTCTGCAACTGACCACATTTGTATTTGTGAGCGTACATCTTTACATCTTTACAAGTTTTATACACATTTTTACATGATTGAAGCAAAGAATGCTCTTTATCTGAGATCCTACCACTGGACTTTCTGCATTTCTCAGGCTTTGTGATACTTTTTTTTTTTTTTTTTATGTAATACTCTTGAGAAGAGTGGAAATGCTACCTCCATTTTACAGAAGAGGAACGGAGGTACAGAGAAACTTAATTACTTCCCTGAGGTCAGGTAGGATGTCTCAAGCAAAGCCAAGAATGGAAATTTTTCACAGAATCCAGATTGCTGAAGTCCTGTGGTAGATTTCCAAGCATAGGGGCACTGAGATGTGAACTATGACTTTTACTGGCTAAAAAATAAAATTAGACTTTCTCTTATAAGAACTCAGAGTAATATATGCTGTGTTTACCGACAGTTTTCTTCGATCTTGATTTCTAGAGTAACATCTTTCATCTCTTTAATGCAAAGTTTGCTGGGATTATAGCATTAATGGACCTAATGAAAGATTTTCCATTTCTAAAATCTTTTTTCTGTTCTGACATGAACCTTCTAAACACATCTTATTGAGCAGCTCTCTCCTGTTTTCCTTATGTAGCTACTTCTTACTTGAAAAATCTTTCCATAGGTAGCAATTAGTTAATCTGAATTTTGAAACTCCATAAGGAAAACAATCTTTATAACCTAATGTCATCTATTTATGGGTATACCTACCACTATGCCTGATGACAGGTATGCCATCAAAGACTGTTGTGGATGTAAGAATGTTAAATAATGTTTTAGTAACATGTCTAACATTTAACAGAGGCACAGTCACCGAAGCTGTAAGCTTCCTGACAACTTTTTGGTTGATCCAAGCTGTTTGATTTGCAGCAAGGGACTAAGTTTCAGTACAAAAGTATGTGGAAAAACCATACTTGTAACAACAACCAATGAGTCAGTGTGAGGATACACATGATTAAGCAAGTGCATGAACACGAAGAGATGAAAAGTTGCAGTCTTTTTGGAAATGTAGCTCTTGATGCACAACACAGAAAGATCTGTCCATTTAAATCCGCCTGAGAGAGCATTAAATGGTCAATCACCAGCTCACCCACAGCTCCATTTACTTTCAATGGAGAAATGGACAGAGCTTGCATGGAAAGAGCTGCCTATTCAGACAGGCAGTAGCAGAAGCTAGAAAGCTGGAGGGTGAACAGATCTGATGAGAAAAGCACATCCCAGTTTCCCATGGCACCTCTGGGTCATCTGCAGAAAGATGTATCAATGGGAATGACTGGCCCAGCTTACATAATTCTGCACTTTGTACAGGAAAACGGCCACAAAAAAGGTGTCGAATGAACAGCCATGGTCGACCACCTGCAGAGGCTCTTGCAACCGAACCTAATCAGCAGGTTTGCAGTGCTCTTCACTGTGAGTCTGCATCACGCTCCCATTAGTATGCAAATAACAACACTTCATATGTGGTCATGCTGATGAGGCACTGGCTCTGGGCCATCCAGCTTCATCTCTGACCTCCTGACATCAGCAAGCCCACTTTAGCCAAATACATTGCACAAGAATGGCTTTTGCCAGGTACCACTTAGCAGGTCAAAACCACAACAAGTGGTCACTCCCACATCTTGAGCTGCCAAGTCATTACCAGGGGAAATAGGCAATGATTCACCATATAGGCATGGGATGGGTGCATTGCAGTGGCTTTGCTGTGCCTAGCTAGCAGCTGGCATGCCACAAAGAGAAAACTTTGCATGCTTTCCAAACAGTATTTCACTATAAACTAACAACATAAAAAGCCAGAAAGCTTATTGAGATACCACCATTGCTGGCTATAGATGACCCAGAAGTCTGGGAGTTTTGGATCCTTATCCATTGGTACTTAGCACTACAGGCACATGCATCAGTATACCATCAATAAATGTGGATGTGCACAGAAGGGATGTTGGAGTATCATCTTAGGAACATAAACTTCTTGAAAGTCAAGCACATCTGATACCTCTGAACACACAACTGATTTCTCTTCTACATTTTACACTGCCCCCATTGTGGTGTTACAAAAAGTGGCTCTGCTTTGCTCCCTAATGTGTGCAATGTATAGCTCACAACCACCTGCCCAAGTGAGAAACTGAGCCTGAAGGTGGACAGAATAAGGCATTACTGAGGATTCCCTTTGAGATGGAAAAATGGACAATCATCAAACCCCAGTATTAATGCAGGACATCAAAAGATGCCTCAGCTGAGGTCATGCATCTTACCTGTCTTCTCATTTCCAAAGCCAAATTAGCATAAATGTTCTTTGAAGTACCAGTGTTTACCCAGGAGCTGTTAAATCATTGCTGGGTGCTGGCAAAGATCTAATGACTAAGCAAAAACATTTTGCACCTCATTTCAACTGTGCACTGCTGCTTTGAACAGGTGCTCTAGTCACAGAGTGGGCGCTGGTTGCCTAGTGCTCAACTGCAGAAAAGGGCTCGTGGTCCAGCAAAGAAAAGCCTTTTCTGGGAAAGCCTGTAGACCACAGGATCACACACTGGCAGTCATTGCTCACCTGCCAGCACAGGCAGTCTGTCACCTATCCCCTCTCTCACCTGTTTGTCTGGCAGCTGGTCTGTTTTACACTAGATAAGCACAAGAGCAATACAAGTTGGCCTCCTTGCACCCAGTTCCCACAGTTCCTCTGTTTAGTTCCTCTCCACAGACATCTTCTCATAAAGGAAGTAGGAAAAAACAAACAAACAAAAATTCTTGAGAGAGAGAAGAAGACAGCTACTGGTGGAACATCGTAGCTCCCCAACTCCCAGGAACTGGCATTTGTTCTTGCCAGAGTCCCTCTCTGGACAGAACAGCACTGGATGACATGCAGTGGGACTTTGTGCTCTGGTTTTTTTGGTGTTTTTCTCTTTCCTTTGGATGACTATTAAATGTGTTCACTTCTCCAATATTGTCTCTTCAGTCTAGAAATAGCACAGAAATAATATTTCAGCTGAGAGAGAAAATGCTGACTTCTGATGTTTTCCACAATAGATGGGTTGATATGAATATGAAAGATGATGTACTTGATTTGCTTCACTTTCACCATCCTCTAGAGACTTCAATCTATCCAGAAAAGAAGTGTCTGCTTTTCTCTTCCTATGAGACTGGCAGTTCATCATCTCATAAGACAGAGTTATTCTAAAAACAAAAAGGAAGAATTCATAAGGCAACTTGATGAGTTTGACTCATCCTCTTTGTAGTCAACTTCCTCTATGAGGTTATGATGAAATATATTTAATTGGCCAGTTACCATCAAAAAGGTGACACCTGGATTCAGTGCTCAGACTTTGAAAGAAAAGGGGTTTCTGTCTGCTTACCAATTTACTGAATTGAAACTCAGAGTCAGCTTTTAAAACTGGCCTAAAGCAACACATTTACTTCATGTTTGCTTACAAATGTAAGCTTATTTTGCATATTTCCTAATATTTATATTCACTCAGTTTATTTCCCAAAGGAAGGAAGAAAATGCTACAACAAAATAAACATTTCTCAGGCCATGTTTTCTTACATTCATAAAACTCTTTTAAATAAATTCTCACAGTAGGAAAGTTATACACTAATTGTTATTAACAAGGATGTTCCTGAGTCACTTATGTATAAGTTTGATCAGCACAGAAAAAGCTGTAAGAGGGTGCTTAACAAAGGGTCTCCTGTTTGACGATCACCAGCAGACAGACCCCAGAGAGCCATGGCACCTCCTCACCCAAGACAGCCTGTCCTTTACCTCAGAGAGCACCACTTGCAGTCATTCAGATTCAAGGCTCTCCTCCAGCCAAAAACAAAGCAGGACACTTACCTTTCAATTTAGTTCCCAGTACCTCTAGCTCAAATTCTGGTAAATACAGCCTTTCCCTCCTTTTATCGGACACACAAAGCCCCAAGTGGCACAAAAATATGTAAGGGCATAAAACAAATGGATGTTGAGCAAGAGCTTCTGCTTTTCTTCCCTAGTCACATGAGGATAAGGTGACATTTAATTACATTAAAAATTGGCAGGTTTGACTAAAGGAGGTCCTCTTTCACATCATTAATAGATGGAAGTCGTGGTCCCAGGATGTCATTGAAAAGAAGTGCTACTACTCGATTCCAATGAATCTCCAGATATCTGCACGTGCTCACATCCAGCCCTGGGAATGCAGTCATTTCCCTGGGACTTCCCGGGATCAACAGTCTGCAAGATCTAGGGATGACTCTTTGAAGGGATTTTACAGGAAGACAACCAGGAAAAAGGCCTCCTTTGACATGTCACTAAATGTTTGTTGCATACAACATCTGTACAGCAATTCTGAAGATCTAATTCAGCAGCAGCAACTAGTGACAAGCAGCTTTTCACAACTAGCAGAGTACTGACAGCTCTGCTAAAGCTAGGGGCTTCAATGCTAATGATTTAAGAATTTAAGATGATTAATGCTTCTGGAAAACATTTATCAGTTACAAAATCTTTAGAAGTTCTACATTTTCATTGTCATCATGGACTGCATTTTTTATCATTGACATTAGTGTTTATTTTGATGACCTAAAATCAGATCAGACATCTGCTTCAAGCAGCTTATTGGCGAAAATAATAATAAAATAAACGAGTGTCTCCTGTCAGGTGGATAGTTTTTGAAGGAGTACCGAGTATATCCTGTAACTAGGGACAATAGGAAGGTAGTGCTGGTTCCTTAGTCACCAGCAACTTTTTTGCCATGTTTTTAACAAACATTTTCAGACACATCTAACTGCATGATAAAAGTAACATCTTCAACAAATTGGAAGCCACCCATGAAACTGTCCAGTTTGTCTCGCCAAGACCTGTAGTGGTATGAATTTGGTATGCCCTACAGTTACACAATAGTCTTTCATTTCAGGTTTTATTTAGAACTGAAGGAGGTGCCTTTGAGAGTGCTGGCATCTAGATAACTAAAGGGGGAAATGAAACAACAGGTGGAGCCAGGATCTGCCCAAATTGCAGCACAAGTGCACCAGAGTTGTTGACAGGGTGTCCTTTTCAGAGTATATGAAATACCAGACTGGAATTTAATTTTGTAGTTCAAATAACATGAAAGTATCATACATCACACTTTGACTAAGAGGAGGAACAGATTCTGCTGGATATTTGTGCTAGATACTGCACTTATAAAAACTGAGGCACACAAACAGTTTCAGCGGGTAAGACCAAAGTCTCACCCAATGTCCTATTGTCAGCAGCTGCTCTAGGAATGCCTACAGAAGAGTAAAACAAGCAACAGCTCCAGTACAAAAATGTCTAGCTTGGCTTAAAAGACCAGCTCCCAGATTGCTGTACTTCAAAGTAAGTATTGGAGCAACAAGTTTAAGAACCCTCTTTTCCTCAGAAGTACTCATGAGAAGTAGATATATGAGCAGAGATGTCATTCTCAATGCTGTAACCCAAGTAACTTGAAATTAGTGCAGCTTTATTGTTAGAGGTTGAAAGGGATGAATGATTATTAACAAAAAAAAAAAAATCAGTTTCACCTGACCATTTATCCTATTTTCTTCACTTACAGAGGATAAGATCATGACAGTGTGATGAGGCAATTGCTCCTTTCTCCTTGCAAGAATGCCTCTCCAGGCTCTTTTGGACCGGAAATAAAACTGCAGAGAGGTGCAAGGCTCTGCTACCCCTGCTACCTTAATGTTTTGAGGAACAAACCCACTGGGCAGCCCAAAGCTGAAGTGATCTTGGGGGTGCTGGTGATCTGGACACATTTGGCCCAATGGTCAGCGTACTCCAAATAACAACTTCTGTGAGAACCTTCAATCCTTACAAAAACCTTATGCATATACAAAGGGATGGATGAATTAGGCAGAGCTACTAAATGTTATTTTAATTGATATTTACCCTTTGTAGCAATTCAGCCCAGTGCTTGAAGTGCTAAAATACCAAACCAAAATCCAGCTGGCATGCCAGATACACCCGGTCAAGATAAGCACCTGAAAGTTAGGATTTCCACCTGAATTAAAGCACTTTATCTTCTGAGGTTTGCGGCTCGCTATTTATAGCACAGCTAGGTGGGTCCCAGTCTTGCAGCCTTAAGCATATGAATAGTGCCATTCACTACCATTGCTCAGGAGAGCAAGGACTGTAAAAGCATCTTTCACTGTTTCTTTCACCATTAGCAGCTGCCAGTACCGAGGCTGCAGAGCAGATCTGTGATAACCCACAGCCTGATCCCGATCCCAGCTTACAGTGGCAAATCACGGCTAAATCCACGGCAGTCACTGCTGTTACAGCAGGAGTCAAACAGCTGTGAGCTAAGTGGCATCAGGATCAGATCATTTGCTTACACCCTCATATGTTTCCAAAACATTATTTGATGGGGCTGAAATTTTCCATGATTGATCTCAGGCCAAAGACAACTTTTCTATTTTCTTTTCCTTTTTTTTTTCTTTTAAGGATAAGCAAACCCTACATTTTCAAGAGAAAAGATGTTGGAAAGAGGGCAGAGCAACCCTGTGAGAAACAATTCTGTAACCACAGCCTTTTTGTTCTGGCCTCTGTATCCTCATAAAGAAAAATGCGATTTATTACCATAAGATAGCTTACTGCTAAAAAAGGCCAGGGCAAATCCACTGCTTTTATCATGCTTCTTATAAAAAAACAACTCCTGCATATATTTTTCCTGTAATTGTATGTATTGTGCAACAGTGGAAATCAGAAAGTAATTGCTATACAGCTTCAAACAGAATAGGAGTTAATATACGTGACTATAAAACAAATAAATATTTTTTCTCAGTAATTCCAAGAGTGTAAAAGCACCCTCTACTTTCCAGACCTTATGCAGGGTTCTAACCTACAAGTCCCACACCCAGGAGAAAGAATAAACTCAAAGCTAGCCATCAGAACAGACCTGAAGAGAAGGCCAGCTCATTTGCAAGTGAACAGTTTACACAAACACCGAAAAGTGCAGACCCATTTGGAAAAGTGTTATTACTATTAAAAATCATTTTAAAAAGAAAATCTATGAATGTATCCTCTAGTGTTTGCTGCTGACTTTTGGCTAAACTATCTTTTTACTAAGTCGGAGTAGAAGATGGAGAGCCCGATTTAGTTTCTCCAGGTTTTTGTTTCCAGCTCAGTGGTTTCTGTCTGAGTGCAGCCCAGATTCCCCGCAAGGTCAGCAGCCATTCAAAATCGCTCCTGCTCCCGAGGACCAGCCAAGCCTCATTATATTTCTGTGCAAACATCCTCCTGAAATCGCAGCTCCGCTGACAAACAGTTTTGCACAGCAGAAAACAACGGGGTAAATCACATCGAGCTACAAGTTGCCACTTTAGAGTTTCCAGCGAATCTATAAAGATCATGTAGGAACACAGAGGTACAAAATCGTTAAACATGACAAAAGGAGGCAGTGCCTCTGTGTTGGTCTAAGGAGGTGTTCAATACATGGGTCGGTTTGATAAGATGGTCACACATTTAATCCCACATTTAATGGGTTACAAACGCACACAGTGAGGATCAAGTCCTGGCTCAACAGCAGCATGAGTTGTGCAGTGAAAAAGTTGGTCTGCAATGGGAGTCTAACACAGAAAGCAAAAAAAATCACCTGTTTCCACAATGGAAAGATACAGAGCTGCTTGAAGGGGAGGTCTCCTTTCACAGAGATGATGGTAGGCACTGACTCCACCCCATCCTTCCCCTACCTTCATCTCTCTCTGCAGGTCCCTATGGCCTCCATGAAGTCATGTCTCCTTCTAGAAGAAGAGGAAGGATGGATTTTATTGGATTTCAATTTCTTGTTGTGTGTATATCCAAAGGTAGAACTGATGTTACACTCATGGCAAGCACAAGATGTGTATAATTAATACCATGACACAAATATTATCATCTGGGAGGTATCAGTGAAGCAGCCTGGTGAGTTACCCAATCAGTCACAGACTGCCTGTGAAATTTCAGGCAAAACACACACCTGCCCCATAGGATCAGGGAGCAGGACTGTTTCAGATGCCTGTATCACCAAATCCCTGCCTCACTGTCCTTTAGGTGACATTTCTGCAGAATCCCAGACTTTTTCATTAGTGCTGATATCTCACTCTAGAACATCACATAGGCTTTTCCTTGGCTCCCCTGACAACCCAATTAGATACATTTCACATTTCAATAGTTGTCTGAAAAAAGAGATGAAGGGAAGTGAGAATTTCCTTTCCATCCAGAGATGCCATAAACACCAAGCTTCAGAGTGACTGACTGACATCGGACATCTTTGTCTCTGCACTACGTTGCTTCAGCAAAGGCCATGGGGAATACAATGTTCCCCAGAGCCTATAGAATCATAGACCCGTAGAATGGTTTGGGTTGGAAGGGACCTTAAAGATTATCTGGTTCCAACTCCCTTGCCATGGGCAGGGACACCTTCCACGAGATCAGGTTGCTCAGAGCCCCATCCAACACAGCCTTGAACACTGCCAGGGATGGGGCATCCACAACTTCTCTGGGCAGCCTGTGCCAGTGTCTCAACATCCTCATAGAAAATATTTTTTCCTGATACTAATCTAAAACTACTTTCAGTTTAAAGCTGTTCTCCCTTTTTCTATCACTACATCCTCTTGTTAAAAGTCCCTCTCCATCTTTCCAAGGCTGATGATTCCAGCCCCATAAAGCATGGAATGCTCTGAGTCCAAGCCTTCCTCATTATGGAGGAGAGGCAACCAAAGGCACTGTCTTTCTACCCCAGTTCCCAGGAAAGAACCAACCTCCAGATGAGGAGCAGGAGCCAGGACTTCTTTCTGCATGGGGCTGGGTGGCAAAGGCTACCAGGGGGCAGGGGGTGAGTGCTTGGTCAATGTGACTGGTGGCAGAGGTGTGCTGGAAGACAAACAAGGGTGGCTGCTGCCTGCAATGCTCTGTGGGGACAGCCAGCGTGAGTGGAGGAAGCGGTGGCTGCTGAGTCTGGGGGTGCCGGGGACATGGGGTGTTGCTCCTGTGATGTGGGTTGCCATCAGAGTCCCGAAATCATGCTCAGTCCTTGCTGCAGCAGCAATGCTGGGTGGCATCGCTGAGATACAAGTCTTTGCTGCTGACTTGCACGACTAATGTCAAGAGAGGGCTTTGGTTTATGATTCTGGATTTCATCAAGAGTCCTTCCTAAAGTCTAAATTTAAGCTTCTGCCTTCTGTCGGCAAGCTGGGGAGAGTTGCCTCCTGGGTCGCAGGGACTGTGCGCTTAGCGCGGTTTAAGGAAGAGAGGCACAAAAATAGTGTGGCAATGAGTGACCACAGAAGCACCATAGTTAGACATGGTTTATTTAGTGTCAGAAGTATGCAAGTCGTTTTGGCAGACAAGAATCTTCCTCCCAGAGAGGCTCCCAAAGAGCCTATCATCAGTTTTTTAAACAGTTTTCAGTTTGCTGGCTGAAGCTTTCCACTGGAGTTGGTCTTGCCTAGGGGCTGTAAACTTACAGGGTTGGAAAACATAGTGCTGATGTACTCTTGCCAAATCCAGCTTGTTCCTTGGATTGTTTCCTTTCTCTAATCACTGTTTATCTTTACATGGGCCAGATTGGCCTGTTCCTTCCACTCCTTCACTAGTCTCTACAACAGACATATGATCTCCAAAATTCTTCCTTGGCTGACCACGATTCATTCATCAGGGAATAAATTTATTCTTTTTTTTTTTTTTTTTTTTTTTTTTATTAATTACCATTCAGTGAATCTCCAAAGGCATTTCTAATACCTCAGTCACCTTGGATTTGCAGGTGTCATGCAAGCACTACCCTGTGTGCACCCAGAATTTCCCCTTTTAGCAAAGCATCTGCTACCAACAGCCCACAAAAGCCCTGGACTCCAGCTTTTGGAGAGGAGTCAGATCCTGCACACTTCCCCAAATTTTGACAGGCACAGTAAAGAAAAGAGCTACCCAAAACCTGCCCTCAGTTCTGTTTCTAAGCAGAGATTTTCATTGATCCAGCAGCATTTCTGATTTCTACTCTCATCATATTTGTTTTCATTCTTTCTATTCACCTCGGTCGCTTCTATACTCCCAGGTCCATTTGCTTAATGTTCTGTTATTGTTACTTAAATTTCAGTGTATATTCTACTCAATACATAAGATAGATGAACAAAAGATTAGCATCCCTTTTGGCAGATGGAGAAGTGAGAAATTGGGAAAATTAGGTTGTTCCCTCACAGACTGCAGCACAGTCACTAGCAGAGCCTCAGTCCCTCAAGTTTGGTGCCCTGATCCCAATTATGGTCCCATAATCTTCCACCTGAACCCATTCCAGCTTTTAATGTTTCAGAAGGGCTAAGTGTGCTTTAATGGTAGCTCGCACTGCCTGGGACAGCAATACTTTTACACTGAAGAGGGGGTGCTTAACTGGCCACTAAAACAACAGGAGGCTGATCCAGCCCTTACATAAGTGAAAGTAACACCATTTTGCCAAGCCTGAGTTTGCCTCTGTATCCATAGCATTGCATTTTTCAAGTTCCTCTGGCCAGAATGAAAAGGGGTTTGGTAACACAAGGAAGCCATAAAGCCCTGCTCTGAACCGGCTATAACACAGCCGGCTGCCATCTACAACAGCTGGAGATCATTGGGCTGCGGCCGCAGTGCCAGCATGCAGATCCATCACCCATTGTCCCCCGCGGGGAAGCGAGGACCATCGCCAGACTATTCCCATCTTGCAGCCAGAACCATGAGGCTGAAGCAGCTCTGCTGCCACCTCATGCTGTGCTTCTTCTGGCCTGCCTCCGCCGAGAGCCTGCTCTCCACCGACGGGAGCGGAAGCCGCGGCTGAGCGCAGCAGTGATGCACAGGGCCCCGTGGGCCACGCCGTGGGAATTTTCACACATTAGCCTCTGCAGAACTCCCACCTAGAAATAAAAATTGCAAGTTCGGGGCAAAAAGCATTTGCCAAGACCCCTTAATTGAATGAGTTTGTATTCAGCTTCTCAGTGGTGGTGCGGTATATGTATACACTGTTTCGAACTTCTTTCCTCTCAAGCACGTATTCAACATTTGGGTGCGCAGACTGCCATGGAAGAAGAGTGATAGGACTTCATAACAGTCTTGTGAATACTGCCTGTGTAAGAGGGCATGCAGGGAGGTGATGTACAGGCATCTGAAATAAAAGGGTGGATTCCTGTCATTGCCAGAGTCCTCTCTGCCAGCAATGAGTTAGACTTTCTTCAGAAACAGTGACATCAACTCACAGGTTGTAAAAACAACAAAATTCACTTGGGACTTCTCTGGCAGTGTTCAAGGCCAGGCTGGATGAGGCTTTGAGTAATCTGGTCAAGTGGGAGGTGTCTCTACCCATGGTAGTAGGGTTGAACTGGGTGATCTTTTAAGTCGCTTCCATCCCAAATTCTTTTATGATTCTACAGTATCTGAACGTGCTGTCTTGAAACACTTACAATATATTGTGTTACCCTGACCTGTGCTTTTGTCCATGAAAATAAAATTACTAACCTTACTATTTTTTATGTAATCTTTTTGTCTACTTAAAAAAAGGAACCCCCCCCACAAAAAAAAAAAAAAAACCAAAAAANAAAAAAAAAAATAAACCACCAACCAACACTGAGTCTATTTTAGATGCCTTCATATAGGCTTCTTTCCCTTTTCCACAGAGAGGCACAAATGTAGCATGCACAAATGCGACAGTATTACAAAATACAAAGCTCCAGCAAACATAAGACAATGATCCAGAATAACTGACTCTCCAGAGAATATGGAAGAAATAAGAAAGAGGGATAATGACACTGTGATGCTGAGGCTGACCATGAGTGAGAAGCAACAAAACCTCTCTGCTGACCTTGGTGAGAAGTTCTTCCTGTCCTCTGCCCTACAGCAGCCTCAGCCAAATTCAGATACCACAGATGGCAACATGCCCCTTGTCCATAGCTCATAGCCAAATGGCTACACCCTTTTGTGGTGTTGATTCCATTGGCCAGTGTGGCATCTCAATTTAGGCTCTTAGAGACTTTGTGAAAATTGCAGAAAGTGACTGCTGCACGTAGGAGGAAGGCTCCTGTGCCCCATTTCCTCCCTAAGACACCTGCACTATAGAGAACTCTATAAAAGGCCGCAGTTTGATTTAAAAGAAAAAAAAAAGGGGGGGGGGAAATGCTTTCAAAAAAGGGTCTAATCACATTCAGTTCCTTCAGTGCTTGCTGGAATAATCATGATGAACTCTGTCAGTGTTAATGGGGGTGTTATAAGTATCTGTGTAGGACTGCCTCTGTAATTCAGCATTAATTAGCTGAATCATTATTTTAGAGTGTTACTGAATTATCTTATAATTACTACCTAACTTGGTGCTTGTAAATGAGGCAACAGAAGGAAATGGCAATTCTTTTAAATGTACTTAAAATTAAGAAGGCATAATAAACACTCCATTCTGTCCTTTTGAGAGGATTTTTTTATCTTCTGTGAGATGTAAGGCTAGTACAACTGCTTTCATCTGTGCCTTGTAGATTTATTACAATCATTATAACAAATGGAAATGAATATTATTCAGGTTTATTACCCCATAGTATATCTTTATGAGCATGCTGGAAACCATGTTGCTTCTTTATCCATGGCCTACGAAGAGATACAAAAAATCCTGCCTGGGAAAACAGACTATTGTGATTAAAAAAAAGATCATTTGATTCTCCTGGTATAACTGTTTTGCTAATAACTTATCTGCTCTGATTCCCAACACAATCAGACCTCACTAAGAAGCCTCATTACAGCTTGACTGGGAAGGTAGGAAATACCACGTACATTTTTGTTGTCAGTGATTCCGCTCAGGAAGTGCTAATTCTCTGGTACAAAGTCTGTCACACCATATCCCCCTGCCTGAAGTGTGCGGAAGTGAGGGGGAAGAAAGGGAATAAATATATTTCTCACCAGGCAAATCAGAAAGGCTTCTCACACCTGACTGTTTTGGGTTCAGGTACTTGGGATCAGCTGGGGATAAGCCCCTTGGCTCAGACCACCAAAAGACTATTTCCTGTAATTTTTGGTAGGATTTTCCGATGGGACAGGCACATGTTTATAAAGCCACAAAGAAGTTTGCTAAGCAAATCTCTCCTTATTCTCAGGCTTTTACTGGAAAATATTTTTGTAACTTCTCTGCTCAAGCTGAAAGAGATTGTCCAGGTCAACAGATCTGAGGTCTGCAAGACCAAAGGGGAGTCAATGTTGTGCAACCAGTTGTACCAGCAACCAGACATTTTTGGCGTGCTTTAGTTTTTCAGCGTGTATTCAGAGATTTGTAGAAGGCACTCACAGACTGCATTCTCTTACCACATACTCCTTATTCAGGATTCACAGCATACCTATAACCTCCATTTTCTTAGTATTTTGCTGTCAGAGCTCAGGGCACATTAGTACTTGACTTCTTTAGCTAAGTGGTTCTAAATCTGAAAGAAAAATCAATATATATACATATATATTCATACAGACACATATATATATATGCAGAATAGAGACACCTGAAAAATCTTTGTTGTGAGCAGTTCTTCCAGCCTGAATATTGTCAAATACATTGCTTCCTCAAAAGTAAATATTATGTGCAGTTTGAAATAGTGTAATAGTTTATCGTGGATGATTGCTGGGAGGATGTTACTGATACAATGAAAGTATGAAACATTAAATCATACTTAACTTTTATATCTATGAAAAAAAGATTATTTTCATACTGTGGCATGTTTATTGCTTTGAGACCCAGCCTGTTATTTATTAGGGTTCACTCTGTAGTTCTTAGAAATGACAGAATATTACTATTGTGATGGCTCTTCTTGCTAGAATCATGATGGCATTCACACTTCATACAGAGCAGTTTAAATCATGGGAAGAATGCATAGCATGGCTAAACATTTTGGTGGCAAACATAGTCCACGAATAACCACAACATGTAGTACACTTTAACATGTGACAGGAGAATGATTTTCTTTCCTTAACTTTCTCAATCCTTTTAGCCAGGATCAATCAATTAAAAATGTGTGTCATAGCTGGTTTTCAAAAGCAACTTTTTAAATAGTCAGCAGTGGTCCATTATTAAGAAATACAACCATCCCGAAAACTAGAATATTAAACACTCAGATGAAAAATCACTTGGTGAAAATACCATGGATAAATTTTGGTTGGAAGGGACTTTGGGAACTGATGTCCTACTTAAGACAGGACTAACTTTAGTGTTTTGTCAGACACCTCTGGATCTCACATAAGCAAACTTTTCTTACTTGTCAAACTTTCCAAAGCTTCAAGTTACAAAATATGTCTCTCTTTTCAGCTTACATCCAGAACAACCCAGTTTGGGTGCATTTACATTTGTGACTCCTACTTCCACTGCTAATATCAGCACAGCAGTAGTTTTACATATTAATAATATTAGTAAGGCCGCCAACCACCTCGAAGAGCCCACTTCCAATTGCGCATGACATTTTCAAAAACTACAAAACATCTCCATAGTAAATGTACTCTTCTCTTTGCTTTCATTCTAAAATACAAATTTCAGCTGAATTGGCACAGCTGTTTCTGAGGAGCAGACACAGGAACAAGCTTTCCGTTGAAAAACCTAGTGGCCTCCCGTAACTCTGGAGCAAGGACGAGAAGCTCTGTCAAAGAATAGCTTCTCTGTGCAATTTCTGCGGAGGTTCACCCTCATTCTGTTGAAGGATGAGCTTTATAAAAATTGTGATTGAATCCACTCAGTGTGGACTTGCTAGCCTTTATCAGATACTGCCTGCAAGGACGCCAGCCCTGTGGAGCCTGTCGGAACCTCTCTCCGCTTTTATGGAGAGCAGACTCCAGCTGTGTGTCAGGGTGGGACTTGGGCACAAGCAAAATAGGAACAGACCCACAACAGTCCCTGCTGCCAAAGGGACAAAAGCCTGGTCACGAGGAGCAGACAAGAGGTTGTTGTCACATCACCATGCTGGCTGCAGGACATGGACAAAAAATGGAGGATGATGGAAAGTGAGGATGTGGCACAGGGAGGATGTAGTCTAGGACAGGAGCCCAAGGACTGCTGTTGTTGGAACCAGAAGGAGTGAGACATGGATAGGGAGGCTGAAGAGGGAAGATAGCAGGTACTGAGCGAGGAGCCCATGCTAGGAGCTGGTACTTCCCTATTAAGCCTTGGTTCAGCCAAGTGGGCACAGTACGAGAGGCCAACACTCAGAGAGGGGCAATCAAGTCAGGAATGAGCTAGAAAATACAAGGAAGACAGAGTAATTTGCTCATGGTTCTCATCACTACCAGTGCAGAGTGCTTTACCAACATCAATGATTTCATTTTCACAGCATGCTGTGAACTTAGGTGATACTATTAGCAACATTTAAAAAAAAAAATCTAAAACCTAGGGAGAAGTAGTTCCAAAATTTCTACTATTTTTGGTGTCTATTCTGAGTCATTGTTTGTTTTTCTCAGAGCATTTACCACTACATAACATTTCAGTATTCAGGGTTCATTACAGATGTAGTTCCTCATATGTCTGAAAGCCAGAAGCCATGGCCAAATGTCTGTAAAAAACTAAATTAAGGATAACTTGTGAAAAAAATAGTTTAAGCCACTATGCAATGTCCTAATGGGACTCTCTGGCAGAGCTGGAATAAGAACAAGCTCCCATCATGCACAGCTCAGAGGAGGATCCCTGTGCTCCAGACTTTAGTACACCTCCACTTTCAGTTGGACACCCTAGAAAAATCTATTGTGGGCTGGTTTAGAACAAGGAATTTTTCAAAATGGAAGGATAATTTAAAAAGTTATGAGAAGGATAAAATGGAAGGAAAATAGCAGTTGATGGATGTGATGTTTCTCCTCCTGCTACATCATCTCACCATTCGGCCTGATTGGTGACTCTAACTTTCTCCAAGACAGGCATTCAGTGACATCTTCCCTGCTCTCATAAGCCATTTAGCCATCCAGAATAAATCTCCCGGGAGGCGTTTTTCATCTCTAGCCCACAATTAAATGACTTCTCCTTCACTGTCTCTTCCTGTTTATGCATTCCTCCTCCCCAGTGATTGGGCTCAGCAGCTGAAGCGTCACATCTTTCTGCAAAGGATGGCATCCTTCCCTCCCTCCCTCCCTCCTAAAAGTTACTTGCTTAAATTTTCTTCCATGTATCTTAATTAGCACATGGCCATCTTTAGGCATCAGGACACTTTCTCCTACTTAAAGCTTCCCTGAAATACAATCACATTACCTTGCACATTATAGAGTATGAGAATATTTCATGATGAAAGCTCTTTTTAAGGTTTAGTCTGTTGAACTTGATGAGATTTTCAATGCCCCACTGCATTAAATCTCCACGTACACAGACAAAAGGACCAAAAGGTGAGATAGTTTAGGCTACCCAGTTGACATTTCAGTTTGTTAGATTAGGGAAACGGCCTTGCACCTGCCCTGATTTTAGCACTGGGAGGTTAACTCGAGTTGCAAGGCATTAGCCTGAACGCAAATAAATTATGTTTACTCAGTTAGGTTTGAACATGTGTTGCCTCAGTTCCCTGATAGCCTACCATGACATTTGTAATCATGTTGATTCTTACTGTTAGCTTAAATCTTCATACTATAGCTTTTGGGGTATTTTTGTGTACAAATGGCAGGGGGTGAGGGAGAAATAGGGGGGGGGGGAAAGGTAGAAGTACAGATTGTTTAATTTCTCTTAGATTCTTCCAGTGCTCAGATAAAATGTTAAACTCTTGGGTTTCTTATTAAGAATCTCATATTAGAAAACATTTTACATCAATTTCACACTCTTTCAGACACAAAACTATTTGCCTGTGAGCTGGTGCCATCAGTGAAAAATCCTTGATTTCCCATTTCTGATGATCATTTTGTTGGGATTTACTGACAGCAGCCTTTGCCCATCCCAGCACACCACTTCTACAGAGCAGAGGTGACATCAGCTCTTTGTAACCCACCAGAACAAGGCTCATAGCAAAAGTCAAATGATGGTTACTCTAAAAAAGTTTGTCTGACAGATCCTCATACGTAATTTCTTGGCATCTATCTGTCAAATTATTTGGCAGTTCTCTCCATATGAATTGTAGCAGTTTAGCTGCAACAATTTCCAGATCAAAGCTGTCAATCACCAGGCAATTCCCACAAGGACATGGAAAGGGACCTGACAGGAAAATTAGCTAAAGCTGAACTAATCTAGAAGACGTGAAAAAGGAGGGGGAATTTTGG
>VXAU01002491.1:256900-267466 GCA_013399695.1 Formicarius rufipectus | reverse complement strand
AAAGAAAAAGGAAGATTGTTATATGGATTGAAGTTCAACTACTGATTTCCTTCATACAATTCAAGACAGTGAGCTATCATAGCCACTAGATCTGCAGGCAAAAATCTAGAAGGTGAATGGCAATTCATCTGTTTCCTTGGCATTCCCTCCCTTTCCAGTTAAATATGCTTTTCTTTTCTTCTCTTCTCCATTATTCTGATGAGGCAGTAAACCTCAATCTAAATGAGCATTTACATTGAAAATCAGAGCTCTCCAAGGCATCCACTGAAACTCCTTTAATACAATATTTGCTTTAATTTGATTTTCTTTCTTGCTTGTGGGAGAGTTTCAATCACATTTGGTATGATTTATAATTGTAAGCACCCTTGTCCTGAAGAGGTCATTCCTTTCCTACAACTGCATCATTTGACTAGAAAGAATTCCTTTTACAAGTAAACAGCTCAGCAATCAATACTGTCCATAGGTGATAGTGAGCACAGTGCCTTTTTTCAATAGAGTCTCTCAAATGTCAAACCCCTCACTTTAATCTCCAAGAAATATAATCTGTTTACATCAGCTGCAGCCTCTTGGTTGTTTCCTTTAGAAAGACTTTCTTGGGCTCACTGAATAATCTCTTCTACTTTATTTTATGAAAAATCCAGCTTTATCATACATATTTCAAGCAATCTTTACCTTCCTGAATACAAGTGAATCAGGGAATCATATTCTGTGATTCTCCTTTATTTATCTCTCCACTTCAAAATATGAAACCACACACAAAGGGTTATGATGCAAGCATCTTCTAAGAGATATTTAATCCTGCTTCCATGATATTGATCTCACTCTGTTTTATTAAAATAATCTGCCACATGCTATTGAAACTCTTTTTCAAAGAAACAAATACTTCTAAATAGGGGATGTATTGCTCAAAGTATTAAAAATTAGTCTGATTTTTCTGTCTCCACATTTATCTCCACATATTTTTTTTGCATGTCTGCATGGTATTGCATACACTTATCATGAATTTAGTAAAGTAAGCACCAGACACTTTTGTTTAGCTTGTGTGCTTACTGCTCAGACATATAACTGATAGGAGAATTAGGGTTCATGTTTTTCAGTCAGTATATGTCCGCATGATCTTGGGGTTGAAATTTTGTGAGGTCCCTCTTCCTTGCAGTCTGAAACGCTCAACAAGTCATTATTTAACACCTAAACCAAATGATTTCCACTATTCACCTATCTCAGCTTCAGGACTTAGAGCTGTGGGAAAATCCAAATGATTTCTACATTGTTCTTTGGCTTCTTCTGGAGTACTTTGGGCTTTATTTTAGAAACAGTCTGCATTACCCAGCCTCAGGTCAGCTATTCCATCTGTGTTATTGGCTTAAAAGCATTTCCCTCTCTACATAGTAAATGATAGCAATCTTTCCAATTTTTTTTTCCCTTCTTGCTCTTAATAGAATATCCTTACAGGAAAGATAACAAACTTTGCACATGTGCATTACATGAAAAAAGAGCAGTGCACAGACAGTTAACCTTTCTCCAGAAACCAGGTGAGGGACCAAAGTATGGTTCCTCATGAGTTAATAAAGCCTGTAAAATAAATGGATATGCATTTCTGTAATGCATGTACTCTAACTTGTTTTACTTGCTTTTAGAGTGGCTTTAGTCCAGCTGTGCATAAAGAATATACGTATATATTTGCACATGGCTGTTTTACTTTTCCATATTATTAAAGACAAGGTAGAAAACCACAGGGACAACTTGCCAAGCACTGAGACAGGGCAAGAGCTGAAGCCCCTTGGGCTTGCAATGATCACATGAGGGGACATTCCAAAAGAAGTTGCAAGCACATCACCAGTCAAACATTTTCCTAATCAGAAATCCCCTGCACTGCTCAGGAAATCCTGCCAGCCTGCAACAAAACACCCAGAGCCGCTGGCAGCTGCAGAGGTGAGTGAAACCACTGCGTGCTACATCAGAGACACTATCTTACTTCATCGGGGTAAGATACTTACTTACCTGGGGAAAGGCTAAAACCACTCCAGCCCCCTTCCTAGTTGATATGGCTTCTGGCTGGACCATTCTAGCTGACAGAACTTATCAGTCACACTACTGAGTGTGAGAGACCCTGAAATATATCATCCCAAAATGTATCAACAATACAGCTGCCCAGACGCTGCTCAGAAACGAACGCTCACAGAGACGGAGCAAATGAACTTACACTGATATCGAGGAGAAAAATCCAGAGAAGCAGTGTCTCTTAATGCTCTGAGCCACCAGTTTGGTCACTGCCTGCCCTCATAATGCACCCCAAAACCTACTCCACCAGAGCAGTGGGACTTGCCTTAAAGCTTTCAGTCTAACTGAAATTCCATCAGTTTGCTCAGTAACACAATCCCAAAATGTCCCTTTATTTTTCATCATCCTAGTAAGGTGAAGCTTCCTGTTTACAGATGTGCCACTGCCCTGAAAGCAGAAGGCACCTTACAGGACTGATGCACAAACTTTGCTGCTCTGTGAGGATGCCTTGTTGCCTGACAGTAACTTCTGCCATGCCTTCAACTACCTTATCAGTGCTTTTATCAGTACTTCTCCCTTGATGAGCAACCTTTTGAAGGGTGTTCATTTCCATCCGTAGGCATTAACTGAGGAAAAAATCTGTTTTTTTCTAATGGAAAACTCATTGTCCTTGAAAAAAAAGATACCCATTCACCTGAACCAGGCCTATGTCAGAATATTATTAACTTAAATCCAACAAGTAAAAATAGCAAGGATGCACATCAATAACTGGAATCATATTTAATATTATGTTCTAGCAAGCCCTGAAGCAACATAATTATGTGGCTACTGCTGCACCAAACAAAGAATAACCACTGAAAACACTTGAAGGCATACACTGTCATTTACAGATGGGCTTTGAATAAGATTTGTAACACAAGTCTGAGCCTCTCCCTTTTGGCTGTTACAGAGGTGCAGGGAGCAGGGGAAGCAGAGGAAAAGGAGGATGATGGAGAGCCAGTTCTCTGATTTTCATGGACTCTCTTATCTCTCACTTCCAGCTCTGGTTTCTTTGAATTGCTCTCCCTACTGGTCTGCAACAAGACTGGAGTGTCATCTAGAATTCTTCACCAAGGTCACTGGACATAATGTCGAAGATCCTCACCTCAGATCTTGGTTATGAAGGCACTTTGCAAGAAGGACCTTTCGCACTTCATGTGAACCATACAATGTTACCTTCCCACCTGAGAACTGATGTCTTTGCTAATCTTGCCCCACCTTCAAGGCTTTTAGGATAAGAGTTGTGAATGATTGCTCCTCTGTTACAATCCCTAAGGTGATATTCAAAAACTGCTGCCAGTCTCCTTCTACCAATCTGCACCCTTGAGGCCCCGGACCCAGACTGAGCAAACAGGAAATTATCAAACAGATGTCTCCCTAGGGCAGTTTTCTTGGGTCACACACTACAAAACTTTCACCCACACTGTACTTAGAGCTCTATCTCATGACTGACTCTCCATCTGCTGCAGTCAAAAGTGCTTTCATAGGGAGAGGGACCTGCTTGAGACTACAGACATCTCCCTGCTCTCCCAGATAGAATGTTAAGGCCCCCATAGCAACACTGAAACTGGCTCTCTTTCAGTTCAGTGCCTTATAAAAACAGAGTCTCTCTCCTCCTGAAGGAGCACTCCAAGCCTCCCCTATTTAATTGTTCATATTTTCCAAGGGCATCTGGTGCTTCCCCAAGAATTGCTACCCACTTTAGTATATCCCATTACAAAAATCTCCACAAAGACACAAATGGAAAGAGAAAACAACAGGCTTTTCTTAGTGTGCTTCAAATGTTCACTGTCTTCTTCATTTTGGCTTTGCAGCTTAAATTGCAGTCATAATGCCATTACTGGTATGAAAAGCATCCTGCCAGGTTTCATGTACTTTATAAAGGTCATAGATAACCACTAATTTATACCACGTTTCCTTTTTGTTCTTAATTGCCCAAATACTTTCTGCATTTTATATACATGCTTTCTGGCTTATGTGGCATCCAAATTACTCTTCCCTGTCCATCAAAAGGAAATGCATTCTTCATATCACCTTAAGTATTAGAATTTTTCATATCAATCTGGATTACCTGCAAACCCTTCCTCACTCCTCAATTTACAGATTATCAAACTAGATGGAGAAGTTTTTTAACTCGGTATCTATTTTTGTACATAAGGCAGGAGGTTGCATCATCTATTTTATGAAGTATTACATTAATCTCTGGATTCAGAAATTTCTTGCCTGCATCAATTTGTCTCTTTGATTAGTCTTCTTTTTTATTTTAATCAGAAGTGGCATGGGGAAGTACCTTAGCTGCTTTGACAGATTACACTTTCAATCCTAGAAATCATATTTTTGCAATGTTTGATTAAAATGGATCAATTAAAGGGGACATCTTGCCATTTCTTGACATGAACTCCTCACTTTTAGTCCCATCCCCTGTTTTAGTTCCCAATAGTCACGGCTCCATTAGAAGATTTCTTTTACAGTAATCAAATTGTAATAATTCTTTTTATAATGGTGCAATTATCTACTCTCATCTGGTTTCACCTTAGCTAGCTCAGTGAGTCATAGACCTTTACATCTACTGCATCTACACCCACTGATGATCAACAAGGAGTGACAGTCCCTGGGACTCATTTGCTCTCCACAATGGGTTTACAAGGAAGCTCTTGCTTAGAATTAGACAGCCTTCTGTATAAGCTCTGGAAAAAAAAAAAAAAAAAAGTGCATGTAGAATGTATTGGCTACTTTATTTATTCATTGTTTATGATTCTCAGTAAAAGAAGGTCTAATTCTTCCTCTCCTGACAGTGTAAATCATGTTACAATCACTATTGTTGCAATTATATGAAAGTTGTATAAATACTGCGAATTCAGCTCAGCATCCCTAGTTCCTTAACAATCTTGTGCTTCCTTTCACTATTCTTATGCATTCCTTTTACAGAAAAGCATAATGGTTAGGACTTGAAAAGTGAAGCCTCTCTACAGGACTAGCATCACAGTGACAGGTGTCTTCTCCCTAGAACAGAACTAAGGGAACCATATTTAAAAGATCAGTACCTGCTCTTACTCTTAGAAGTAGTAATGTCTTCCATGCAGCTGTTGAACACAGAAGATTTCTGATAGGCTCATGGTCTCAATTTTGTAACACATAGAGGTCATAACTGAGCCACACCAGGAGAAATTCTTGTTTGCTAAACCCTCTATCAGTCCTGCCCTGGACCAACTTTGACTCTTAAACAAACAAGATTTCCTCTGAGTCCCGTCTGATCTTCCTTTAGAAATCTTGAGAAGGGTACATAATTTCTACTCTATGACTGTCTAGCCAGAGATAAGAATGGAATGCAAAATGAATAAATAGAGAAAAAGCATATGAAATTACTTTCATTTAGCCTCTTATGTGTTTGCTTTCTATGCATATAAGAAGGAATGAATTTTATTGTTGGAATTACTCATGAAAAGCAGAGTTCAAAGTGGTGAGAGCATCAACAGAATGCAAAATGCAAATATGCATGTACAAGAATTCATGCTAGAAATTTTTGAACATTCATGAAATGTGATTCTTCTGACCAGGTTCAAGCAGGTAGGCAATGCCAATCTTCAGCAGCTGCTGCTAATCCGGAGGGTAAAAGCCCTGACAATATGGGTTTTCTAAATTCATTTCAATAAGGGATACATTCAAGCAGACCACAGTGCATTTTCCTTCCCCAGACAACCACCAAATGTGTTTTAACTATATGGCACTCATGCTGATGCAACAACCTTGGGAAGGCAATGGCTGAAAAGGAAATCTGGTCCTGCAAGGAAAGGCAGTGAGCTTTGATTTGGGAAGTACTGAGCTTTGCACTTTGTAGCCTTCTTAGAGGACCTGAGATAAGTTCTGCCATCTCTTTGTTCCTCCACTCTGTCTATAAAAGAGTGATAATGCCTCTCTTCTTTCCAGAGCTCAGAAGAAATATATCTGTGTGGTACTTGGATGCTGTGCTGCAGGCACCAGGTTGTACAAGCACTGAGAGAGCGCCATTTTTGGAAACTAAGCTGAGCAACTTCCACTTTAACCGAAAGAGTTAAAAAAACCCCACAGCCAGGCAACTGGGTTGGTGAGGATATCTACTCTCACCTGTGAATCACTCTGTATTTGCATGTGTCTGGGGTCATTAGGGACACTCTGGCTTGTGGGCTAAATATTGGTGTGTACAGTGCAAAAATGATGGAATGCAAGACCTTTCATTACCAGACATTTAGTGCAAGCCAGACAAATTCTGGTGTGATCTTTACCTTCAAAGCCAGGATGCTTTCTCAGAACTTGGTTCCTTGTGTCAAGTAAGTTCCTTTTTTAGACAAATCTGTGGAAATCAACATGCCTCTAACAAGGACCAACTCTCCATGTTGTGCAACTGTCCAGTTTGGGCCCAGGTGACACCTGAATGAGCCCCTTGAGTTGCACAATAGCCCACATAGCAAGTGAGAAAGAAGATATGAAAAAATCAACAAAATATATTTATTTTGGAAAGCACTTCAACTTCCACCAAAATCAATAGTTTTTTGTTTGTTTGTTTGTTTGTTTGTTTTAATGCCTTGGCACATGTTAAATTAACACTTTTATTGCACATCCTACTAACTTGGCCTCATAGCAATGCTCTCTTCAGTATCTTCTTTGCTGTACACTTTGTGGAGACCACAGACAAAATCTCTCTTCTCCAGGAAATAAAGATTTTTAAAAATTTAGAAAACAAAGGTCTTCAAGTCTCAATGTGAACATGATCATGCAGGTTAATATCAAACCATCTCTTACTACATAATATCTGAGAGCATGCAATTTCAGGATTATAGAAGATTCTGGAAAATTACATCAGAATTCTCTTTTTGCTGTAGGAGCTTTAAAGCTGCACCTTCATTCAGTCAGGAAGGTAATTTCTTCTATGCAGCAAGTTACAAATTATGCTTATGACCTTGGTGTCATGACAATTTTGATATTAACTTATTCCCCACTAAAGTATTGCTACTAGAACTGTGAATAATCATCAGAATTAACCAGTCTATAGAGTGATTAAATAATTTCCTCCAATTTGCATTTGATATGTTTATTAAGTGCTGGAGGGTGCTATTTGCTCTCTTATTTTTACTGCTGTTAAACATTACGTTTGGAGTTTTGGCATAGGTACAGTACTATTATGGTTACTACAAAATTTTTATCAGATTACGGCATGAGTTACCGTGTGATACTGTAAAAATGCCAGTAGGTAGTAGATAAATATTAAGATACAATTAGCTGCCACTACCTTTTACTGCTTTCAATTCATTAATATTGAGATAAGGCTGCATTCTGTGGCCATGACAATTTTTTTACAAATTGCATTTTCTTCCAAGTGGTAGTGCAAGTATTAAACAAAAGAGAAATTGGCTATAAACAATGTAAACATATACAGCAATATTAAAGCCACAAAAATACAAAGTACTGCCTATGTGATACTCCTTATGTTTTATTTGTCCTATCTTTGTCTACAAGACCTATTATCCACAACAAATAATTCTTTGTGAGATGATTTCATTCCAAAGTGGATGAAACTATTGGTGCTAATAGTAAAAAAAACCTGTGATTTTTAAATGTGTGCCTTGGCCCTTTACACAAGTGAGTGCTTGCTAATGCCAATGTGCATTAGAAATGCAATCGTACTATACTTAGACGTGGTTCAAACCACAGTTATAACAGGGCCATTAAAGAGCATTTAAAAAAAAAAAAAAAAAAGAAAGAAAGAAAAAGAAAGAAAAAAAGAAAAGAATACAGAATACAGGTTAAAAGGGAACATGTTCTGCTGCTCAGCTAAAAGATTAATCTATAATTAGAAAAAAAATTCTTCAAATTAGACTAAATAAATAAAATATTCGTATCTCAGAGAACATAAGCATAACTATACAGAAAACATGCTTATTTATGTTTTGTCTTGTAAAGAACCATAAAGACTTTCATCATGATTTGAGAAATTAGCTTTAACAAAATTAACTGTTGAGTTGGAGAAGACTGTTAACTCCTCTCCTGGAAGACTCACATCTGTTGGCCAGGGAAAGCAAACCCTTATCTGTCATCCCCGACATTTTACTAGTGCCTTCCTGAAATGCAGCTACTCCTGATCAGCTCTAAACCTCAAATAATCAGACCCACACGAGCTAAATGGCATAAAAATTAAATCTATGTTGAATAACGTCAGGTAAAGAATAATATGTGTGGCCATGTGATTGCCTGCATTCCTGAACTGGAGCTGGAGAGAGTGGGAAATGCCCAGCTGCCTTAGTTGGAACTGACTCAAAACTTCATCCGCTTTGGTTCAGTTCTCAAAATAGGGCACATGACCTCTAAGTAAGACAGTACAGTAGGCTGCTTTTACACTACACTGCTGCTCCTGCAGCCCATAATACCAATTCACTCGCTTTATTGAGAATGGGAGGAGGTAAAATTTGACACTTGCTAGTTTCAGCGTTATCTTGTTTTGTAATGCATTATCCATAGCAAATTTACCTCTATCTTTAGGAACAGAGATGACATCTGCTACAGAGTGGCTTACACTTGTCTGTCTGCTGCTTTCTGTGCCATGTGTCTGACATGAGTTAACCTCTTATAAAATCTAACATGAGGGAAGAGAACCGCTCATTGGAAGTGTCCGCGCTGCTCCTCTTGACCTACTTGGAAAACTGTGACTTGACTCTTTGCGGCTTTCCCCATCGCAACACAGCTGCAGAAGGCAGTAAAACAGGACCACTTTTAACCGAATCTGAAATGTGCTATATATACATTGTATGCCTTTGAATAACATAATTTCCAAACCTTGCAAAACCCTTTCCTTACTTTATCAAGCCCGCTACAGATCCACTTTTTTCCCCACAGAATTGGCATAATGAGAAAAGATAGCCTTTTCTCTTCACAGATAAAGATCCAAATTGCATTTTATAATCTGACAATTATGGAGTTTGATTTTTTTTTTTTAAATAAAACAGATAAACTCCCCTCCTCGTTCAAGACGAGATCTTAGTTGCTAGTGACAGCTGTTAAAATGCTGCTAAAAATAGATATAGTGTCAACCACTAAAAAGCTAAGTGCTCCTGTGAACCACAAGCAGAAAACAAATGAGGTTTCTACTGAATTTGTGGAAAATCTGTGAGCATCTTGCATGTACTGCAAAAGGTGCTTTATTCTTCCAGCAGCTGTCTCTGTAAAACAAGGGGAAGGGATCCCTCCTTCAGATATTTGGTATACTTTCTCAATTTTATTTTCTCTGTTCTTTTTGTTCCCAAAAATATAATAAAAACAATGATGCAACACAAAGATTGAAGCTACCTCTGAGCATTTCAGATGCCTTTTTTATTTACACCTTTGCCCTGAAAAAAAAAAATAAATCAGGAAGATTTAAAAAAAAAAAGTGCAACCAAACAGTTGAGTATTATAAATTAATGAAAAATAGTTGTTCTGGCTACATCAGTTACTGATAGAGCAGTCAATGTGCATGGGTGCTTTTGTCATGACTGTGATTTACCAAATTCCTTGCAGAGTTGAGGGGAACTTTCCTCTGCCTTGGAATTGCAGCCTCCAACCTGTCCACAGTAGCTCTGTTCGATTAATAAATGAACTGTATTCCAAACCAGACACATGACACGAAATGAGTAAAGAGAGAGAGAGAACAGAATTGTTCACATTCGATGTTATAATACATCTCAGTAGTTTCCTCCTTTTTAGCTACATTATGGCTAAAAATAGAGCACTAGTGTAGGCACAGTGAAATACGATTTGCTTCCAATAATACAGTAAACTAATTGTGAAATTAAGCTATTGAATGTGCCGTTATCTCCGAGTCTGGCCTCACCAGCCCTTTCTGCTTCCCTGTTTAACATTTATCAAGTTACCCGCAAACTTTGACGGATGCAAAGAACAGCTGATAAAATATCGCCTTTTCCAAGGCCCCGATCCTAGAGACATCGGCACAGGTAAAATTCCGAGCGAGCAGCCCTTTTACACATTTAAAGACTTCACCGAGGCTATTAAAATAGGGCCAAGTTTTCCCTCTCTCCCACGCCTCGTTTTTTCCTTAAAGATGTTTAAATGAAGAGACATTCAATGTCCTGAACTCACAACATAATCAGTTTTAAAAGACCTTAGCCACAAGTGAAATATTAATTTAAAACCACATTGCTGTTGGCACCGATTTTTTTTTTTTTTGTTGTTTGTTATTTTATTTTTGGGGTGATTTTTTTTTTTCTTTTCTTAATGCCCTAAATCGGGGCGGGCTTTGCCTCACCGCAGTCCCGCGAGTGCGGGACTCAAGGGCGCGCCGAGGGGCAGCGGGGACCGGGCTCCCCGCGGATGGCAGCAGCGGGAAGGAGGGGATGGAAAGCGCAGGCCCGGCGCGGGAGATAGGGAGGGGAGGGTGCCACCTCCTCCCGCAATCCCATCCAGGGGCGCTCCGCTCCCCGCAGCCCGCCCGGCGGCCGAGCGGGGCGGTCGGAGCGGGGAGGGGAGGGGTGTTCCGCCGCCGCTGCCGCCGCCAGGGCC